>CAVNYN010269201.1:0-10437 GCA_963692815.1 Nyctanthes arbor-tristis
TCTTCCAATAAAGTCCGTGCTTCAGCGGGGGTGAGGCATCTCAGTAGTGGTCTGGCTAAAATTCTTTTGTACAAACTTCCATCAATTAGTGAGAATCTGGTAGCTTGGTGCCTGAGCTTTTTGGATCTCACCTGGAGAGCTACTCCCTCCTTTATGAACTGGATCATAGGATCTACCCAGTTGCTTGTTTGGTCAATCTCCATTGCCGCTATTCATGTTTTGTCAATGGACGAGGTCAATGGATCCCCAATAAGCATGCTACTAAGCTCTCCTGCCCCTTTGCTAGTTGCGAGCTTGACTAAAGCATCGACATGGCTATTCTCAGCTCAAGGGATTCGTATGATTTAGAACTAATCCAATCAGTTCTTTAGTCAATCTATCCTGATATAGGGAGAGTTTTTCACCTCGCACGTTGTAAGCTCCACTTGTTCTGGTACACAATGAGTTGAAAGTCGCTCTTGATGATCAATCTTTTGATACCCATAAATATGATCCCAGCTAAGATGGCTTCACACTCAGCTTCGTTGTTGGTTGCATTGAAACCAAACCTGACTGTTGGGCAATGATGGTGTTCAGAAGGGTTGACAATGACAATTCTAGCTCCAGAAGCATGACTAGTGAAAGACCCATAAGCGTACAACTCCTAATTCATAGGCTCTAGATTGCTGAGGCTAGACTCAGAAGGCGTGAGCTCGACTATGAAGTCAGCCAGGGCTTAGCTTCTGATGGTAGTCCTTGGCTTATAATTAATGTCATACTGGTTGAACTCCACAAACCACTTGACCAAGTAGCCTGACAAATCGGGCTTTTGGAGCATTTACCTTAAAGAAGCGTTGGTTAAGACGTCAATGGTATGCTCGAGGAAATAATGACGGAGCTTTTTCTATATGATTACAAGAGCATATGCGAGCTTCTCCATATGAGGGTATCTGTTCCGCGCCATATAGAGCATGGCTTACATAATAGATTGGGAGCTTAGTTGCCCCTTCCACCCTGACCAAGACTGCGCTGATTGAAGATTATGAGACGGCTAAACATAAGAAAAATATCTCACCGTGCAACAACTTGGACAGCAACGAGGAGAGGAGAGGTGCTCTTTCTGCTCTGTGAAGGCAACCTAATACTCCTTCGTCTATGCGAACTCCTTAGACTTCTTGATGGCCTCAAAGAAGGGCTTACACTTATCCGTTAATCACGATACGAAGTGATTCAGGCAGTAACTCCTCCAGTTAAGCGCTGAACTTCTTTCAAGGATCTCAGAGCTTCCATATCCAAGATCGCCTTAATTTTCTCTGGGTTGGCCTCAATTCCTCTTTGGTTGACCATATATCCCAAGAATTTCCCAAAGGCAGCTCCAAAGAAGCATTTCTTGGTATTCAGCTTCATTTTGAAGCTTATGAGGACCTGGAGCATTCTCACGAGGTCCTGAATGTGTTGCCCACCTCGTAGGCTCTTGATGAATATGTCATCAACATAAACTTCTATGGTTTTCCTGAGCTGATCCTTGAACATAGAATTTACCAGTCCTTGGTAAGTTGCTCTAGTATCTTTAACCCGAAAGGCATAATCTTGTAGTGATAGAGCCCTCTATCAGTTACAAATGAGGTCTGCTCTTTATCACTGGGATGTATAGAGATTTGATGATAGCCAGAGTAAGAATCCATGAAACTGAGCAGCTCGTGGCCTGCAGTGGCATCAACCATTTGATTGATTCTTAGCAAAGGAGAACTATCTTTAGGGCAAGCCTTGTTCAAGTATGTGAAGTCGATGCAGATTCTCCAAGTCTCATTGCTCTTTTTAGCAAGAATAGGGTTAGCTACCCGTTGGGGGTATAGGGCTTCTCTTATGAACTTATTGCCAAATAGTTTGTCTACTTCTTTAGCTAGAGCCCTGTACCTTTTGCCACTGAGGGGATGTTTTTTCTGCTTCATACGTTTAGCTTTGGGATTGATGTTGAGCTTGTGGCAAGCGTTCTTAGGGCCAATCCCTTCCATGTCCTCGTAAACTCATGCAAAGACATCCAAGTTCTGCTTCACGAGCTGAGTCGTCAGTAGTTCTTTCAATCTTGTCCCACTTTTGGTTCCACTTTTGGTCTTGCATTATCCAGCCTGATAGTTTAGGCGAGCTTGTGCCCTTATCTCTTCAGCTCCGGGGTCAAGAGAATGAACTTCTGACGAAGGCACTGTGCCTGTCGCGTAGTCTAAGTTGTATCCTCGCGCGGCCTGTTGATCACCTCGTACAATGACTGTCCCATGGTTGGTGGGGACTTTATGATGTAGTAGAATATGGAGATTGCAGCTCTGAGCTCATACATAATTGGTAGTCCTAGGATAGCGTTGTGATTTGAGGGTACATCTACGACAATGAAATCTGCCTTGATCCTTCTCTAATAGGGTCTATCACCTAACTCAACAAGGAGTGTGATCTGACCCTTAGCCTCCACAAAATCTCTAGTGAAACCCTGAAGCCTGGTTCTATAAGGCCTTAGACTCTTCCAGTCGATCATGTTTACAAAACTACCATTGTCCACTAGAATTTTGTAGAGCTTGACACCTAAAACTGACATGGTGATAACAAGAGCGTCCGAGTGAGGATGCAAAACATTGTGGGCATCTTCGTCGCAAAATGATAAAGACCTCATTTGAGTGGTAGGGGCTTGAACCATACGTAAGTGATAGCAATTCTGGGCTTATCTCATGAGACCTCGCCTCTGCCTCTTAGAACCCTCTATGCCGTGATTTCCGCTGATGAGTATGTAGCTCTCGGCTAGGGCTCAGGCATTGAGGTCTTCTTGGGGACGAGCTTATCTGTCCTGCCCTTGGCGATTTGCTATGTATCCACCCAGGTATCCCTATTCAATCAATTTCTCGATCTCTTGCTTTAGATGCCTATATTCATCTGTGTAGCGACCAATAGCTCTGTGACATTTGCAGTATTTGGGCTAATCTACATTTTTCATAGGCTTCTATATGGGCTTTGCCTTAGGCAAAATTGGAACATTCTATAGAAGGTTGACGATGTGCTCAACAGAGATGTTGAGCTTGGTAAAGGGCCTGGAGGAGGTAGATGGCCTCTCGTTTCTCTGTTGATCTTTCTTGATTTTCTGATCATTTTCTTTTCATCTTTAGCGGGTTCTCAGGTCACGAACTCTCTTCTATAGCCTCTTCCGCGCTTATATACTTTTCAGCTCTTCTTAAGAGTTCCTTATATGTGCTTGGTGGGTCTTCATGCATTGCCCACCAAAAACGAGTATCCTTGTAAAGACCTGATTTAACCGCTATCAAAAGTGACCCATCCGCCACCTTCTCTATGGTCATGATCTGTCTATTGAAACGGTCTAGGTAGCTCTTCTGTGGTTCAAACTTTCCTTGCTTAATTGTCCCCAACATATCCTTGGGGGTTACTCTTGCCTTGGAACCTATAAATTGTGTTGCAAACACTGATGAGAGTTGCTCGTAGCTGTGCACAGACCTTGGAGCTAAATTTCTATACCAAGACACGTATCTATGAAGGTGAGCAATGGGATCTGTTTCGCCGCTATAAGTTCCGATCTGGGGGAGCTTCATTTTTTATGGCATGACTAATTTTTAAATGGAAGGAACAAAGGGAGAGGGCCTGCCCCACAGATCGTCAGCTCCTTTTTCCCTAGACTATTTTTGCCCAAGGTCGCTAAGCGATTTCCTCAGTTCGTCCAGCCCGTGGGCTTGCTGAGGAACTGATTGTTGACCTTAAGCGGTTCTCAGCGGCAAGATGGATGTATAATTGTATGAAGAAGTAGGTATTGCGCTCCTCCTTCTTTGTCTCATCTCACTTAGCCGTGGGAGCTCTAGCGATCTCATTGGGGCTAAGATCCTAGTCTTGTGAATACGCTGCTTCTTGCTACATTCCTAAAGGGAGCTAGCACAGCTCGTACACTAGGAGCTGGCTGACTAGAGGCTTGAATTGGAGTGAAACTCAATCTCCTTCTTACATGTTCTCTCGGACGGTTTACCCTTATCGGAGATCTTTCGACGTTCTTAGCTCGCTAAGAAGAATCATCCTTGGAGGATTCCTCCATATTACGTGAGGAAACTAGAGGATTTTGCTGCTGTAGTTGTTGGACATCTTGGGCGAGAACCTCCAGCTGCTGTTGCAAGGCTTCCGTTTCTGATTCTGCGGCTGGCTGTGCGGGGCTGGCGCCTGCTGTATTCTTGTGCCTCTTAAATCCGGGAGGCAACCCTACGTCACTTCTTCTTATTTTTTGCCTTTGGGAAGTCTTTGACTCATCTTTTCTTACCGGAGGTTGGTTTTTCATTGGAGGTTTTTTACAAAGCTTTTCGTAAAGTTTCCCACAGACAGCGCCAATTTGTTGACGTCAAATTTCGACTTCGACTCATCAAACAACATTTGTTTACACAGCAAATTTGTATTTGAATTAATTCCGGCAATAAATGCTAAAACCAGAAGAATGTTTCTAATAAATGAAGGAGAGTAAATATGTCAAAGACAAAAAGAATGAATTAGGGTGTCGAACCCTGTCTCAGTGTTTTTTTCCTCTATTTATAGCATGTGTTTGCATGGGTACAATGATTACTTGTATTTAATGTGGGCCCACAGGAATGGCATATGGGTCAAATCAACAGAGATTAAGCCTTCACTTTTTCACTAATGGCTGTCTAAACTCTGCATGGTGCAGGTAACCAACACTTCTGCATTTAGTGTTGAAGTCCCATCACCCGTAAATGATAAAGCTTTGCACGTGGGTTCGCAAGCTACTACCTAGCTAGCACTTTTACGTGTCACGACCTTGCGACCTTATCGGTGTAACGACCTAGCAACCTGAATGCCAAGACACAAAGTTAATTGGCAACGACTAGCTCTCCAGGTCTCTGAGCTTTGTTAGGTCTTCAAGTCTCTAGGTCCTTTAGGTTGTTGGACTTACTGAAGCATGTAGGACCTACTGTCAAGATCCTGCTGATCATTGACCGTTGACCTCTTTGACCCAACAACCTAGCGACCACATAACTTTTGGGTACCAACAAATTAAATCCTCTGGGATCTTTTAAAATGATCAATCAACTCTTTACTGATCTTAATTGGTGAAGTTGGATTATCATGAGCAAATATTTACAAATGTTGAAAATTATGCCAACTCTCTATGTGTGTGTGTGTCTATGGGATGCTAGCTTGAGCAAGTAAAAAGACTTTCAAGTCCTAATATGATTTTAAGTTATAGATGATATTTAGCACATATCCGTAAAAGAGATTGAAGAAGATTTGTGACCTAAAGTATGACAATATTGGAATGCAATGTTGGGATAAATTAGGAAATTAGAAGATTATGTACTTTGAAATCTTTTAAACTACTTGACTGGTCATAAGAATAAAACTATTAATATGAAAGGTATGATTACACGCAAAATAAGATTGGTGAATATGTAAAATTGATTTTCAAGATAACATTGATGGCGTATGTACTGTTTAGGTTAAATATGAATTTTACCGTCATATCAACTATATGAGAGAATATCTAAGTGGGTATGGAAATTTCAGGATATACATACGTCTTTAAGGACATGTGGTGATATTAAAGGAGATGTAATATCATTTGAGGATTCTCTAGTTGATATCTTATTTTACATACGAAATGATATCATAATAACAAGCAGAAAAAATGTTTGTAATTATTTTGGATGTTAGTAATGAAACTTGTCATATAAGGATATTGAAATTTTTGAGACTTTAATAGACCGGCTAAGTATATAGTTCAAATTAATAATTGACATAGAAATAGGCAATTAATCATATTCATCATCTGATGAATAGTAATACTTTGATACTTGGATTTTTGGTTATTAGCCGTGAGAATCTTTACATAAAACATTCAAAAATACAAGACGACGCATATACAAGACTATATTGTGATGGAACTTTGGGCTCATAACATCTGTCCTTTAAGGGGAGCAGAATTTCACTAAAATACTTTTCATAGTAACCATAACAATTTATGGGTAAGAAAGTTTGACAAAGTATGAGAATTTCAAGGGCGAAATTTCTTTAAGTTGAGGAGGATTTCTAACGCCCCAAATTTGAAAGTATTATTTTATAATTTTACAGAAGATGTGAAAATTTAATAGAATTGAAAGTTAAATTATATTTCGAGGTACTTCTATTAACATGCTGAGAAATTTAAAAGTCATTAACAATTTAAAAATAATTTGTATGAGATAATGTGATTTTATTATTAAAGAAAAAGAACGTAGATTGCCTTAATATTCATAAATCGTTAACTTTAAAATACTATAAGTTTTAATTAGCGGTTTTATTAATCTCAAAAGTGCCATAATTGAATATTTTATTAAAGGTTCACGTGGCTACTAGGAATTCAGTAAATGAACATCGTTTGACATACCAAATATTAATTCAAAATGAGAGTCGGTCAAAAGGCAAAAAAAAGGAAAAAAAGTATTGTTTTTATATTTTTACGAAGTACCTCGAAATTTTTATAAAATTTAAATAATATATTTCGAGGTAACTCTCTGGCAGGTCAAGCATTTTACTAGTCTTTACACAATTAAAAGTCCTTTATATGAGATTGTGGAATTTTATATATTAAAAGGAAATTTCCTTGGGCATTTTGCAAGTCGCTACACAATTAAAAGTCCTTTATATGAGATTATGGAGTTTTATATATTAAAAGGAAATTTCATTTGGCATTTACAAAGGACTCATTTAAATTAAAGACTAAAAAAACATATAAGAAACTTTAAGGATAAAACGGTAATTATCATAATAGCATTTTAAGTCCCTATAAATGTTTATAAATATGGGTCGCTTAGGGAAAAAATTTTCGTACAATATTTTTGAAAATATTAGAAAACCCGCACCATGTTTTAGTAAAAGGGGGCGAGCCTCCTTGGAAATGAGGCCCGCCCCACAAATCTTTTGGAAGCTCGGCCCCCTTCCCATAAAGGCCAGCCCCCTCCAAATATATAAATAATAAATAAAATATTTATTTATTTAGTTATCTTATAATTAGTTAACTTTTTGGTTAGTAGGTTAATTAATACTTAACCTAATTAACTATCTTAAGTAAACTACCCCTCAAATCTTTTGGGACCTCCCCCCCTTCCCATAGAGGCGAGGCCCCTGCAAATATATAAATAATAAATAAATTATTTATTTATTTAGTTATCTTTTAATTAGTTAATTTTTTCACAAGTTTCGCAATGGTATGAGTTATACCTTGTAGGTTATTTATAAATGTATATTTGCGGTCTAGGATTGGTAATCATTGGTTATATTATTCTTAAGTGTTTTTTAGTTTTCATAAATAGATTACTAATTTATCCCAAATAGATATTAAGGAGATTAATATAGGAAATCTCATATTTACAAATTTAAAATAAACATGATAAGTTGGGTAGAAATCGATGGTTCGTGCAACGTCATGGAATGCCGAAGTTATTAGCACCCTTAAATAGCTAAGGATAGAGGTAAGAAACGGTTCAACTACAATGCAAAATAATAGTATTGTGTGCTCATTTGTGACAACGTGATATTTAAATGTTTCTCATACCCTATAATATTTATGTGATGCTATCTTTATTTTGGGCATGAAAGTTGAGCATGACATATCTGGCACCACTGAGATATTGTTGTTGAACATATAATGTTGTATGTCATATGTACCTATTTGAGTAAGATGACAAATATGGGAATATACGTGTGGTATGATGGTTGACATAAGGCACCACGGACATCGGATTGTATTTGTCGTCTGGGTATATACACTTGCGAGTGTTGGGGGCCTGGCCACCACTAACTAGATATATATACCGAACACAGTGTTGAGACCCGACGGTTGTATGTTATGGACAGGCATTGATTGTTTGATAATATTGATAAGTCCTTGCCGTCTCTTGAGCCGAGTTGTGGCAGCGACGGACACGTCGAAGGATCCCGAGTCGAGGTGAGACTATGATGAACCTTCGGGCAAGGCACGTGCGTGCAGGCCTTTTGATTATGAGCTTATTCAGTGTTTTACAGGAGGTATGTGGGCAGAATCATCCCATATAGGCATCATATAGATATTCATGTCGTTACTTGCTGAGCGTTATCTTATATAGTTTTGTATTGTAAGTGTAACAATGCAAATAACGAAAATTGGTGGCAACTCTAAGGTGATCAAAGGATTGTACAGGTCTACCATTAAGGGCACCCTCAAAGTTACAAATCTTTTTATTTTAAAAGTAATTATTATCTTATAAAAGTTAATTATTTTCTAAAGATAGTCCCCGATGTTTCGTACCCTTACCAAGAAGCGATTATTCAGTGTTGAGCAAACACGTCTTTATTAAATTATCTTACAAATATATTCTATCACTTTAAAAATAAATTCTATATGGCTTAAATTATTCTTTGTCGAAAATATTATTTGAGAAAAATAATTTTTCAAATATTGAAAATTTGTTCATATTATAATATTCAAAATTTTTATTTTCCGGGTAATATAGAACTTTTTAGAATATTTGAGGGTGTTACAATCATGATTCAACGTTGGGGTCCACCTCCTCCGTTTGCTAATGTCTAAGATCTCTTACGTGTACTCACATGGTTAAGTCTGGGGTTGATCTGATATCACCGTTATGGAGTTATACCTTGCGAAACATCACAAAGATTACAAAGAAAATTAACATTCAATTCTATTACAAAAAGGATTACAAGAAGCTTCAAAAGAAATGTCAAGATGAAAGAAAAAATCCCCTTTGTTCTCTCTTGTGTAGCTTCACTTTCCGGAAATTGTAGAGTCGAAGTATCGACCAGAGCTCGAACTATGGCAAACAAGATTTTTACAAATAAATTTATTGTGCATGGCGTCACTACGACTATCCGTGTTATTTTAACATTTACATTTTTCTAGCATATTCATCTGGCTAATTTAAATAAATGATGAACATCAAATTAATTAATTCATTCAAACATAAATTTTATATTTAAAAATTAGTCAAATCCTAAATTGAGGATAATCCAAAATATTTAACGATAATAACTTACTAAAACCAACTTATCTTCAACAAAAGAAAAAAAAATATAATACTAAACAAGGAGTTTCAAATTAATTAAACTCCAAATATTTTAAACAACTTCTAATAGAAGAAAATTAAAGCCTGGCCCATAACAAATAGCAATCCTCCTACCCATCAAACTCCAGCTCATACATATATATATACAGGGGCGGAGGCCCAATAGGCCCAGTGCGGTCCAAGGACCGCACTGGACTGGTTAGCGACCCAGTAAATTTTGGGCTTGGACTGCACTGGCCCAAAAAATTTAAGTCTGGTCCGTCTAATTTTTTTAGGCCGAGTAAGTAAGTTTTGAAAAAGATAACGGGCCTGATCCAAAATATAAAAATTTAGCCCAATATATTATCAAAATCCAATCCATTATTTATTTTCTCAACATCCAAATTAAAAGCCCAAAAAATCTCACCAGACCTTGCTGATTCTCACACCCGTTCATTTGCATCTGCTACCTTCTGCCCCTGCTGCGTTCGTCCGTTCCTTCCGGATTCCGTTCTGCTCGCCGCGCCGCCCGCCCTGCCTAGACCGCGCTGGAGTCGTCTACGCCCGTGCTGCAGCTGCGGCCTTCTGGACCGGTGACCGCACTGGATTTCTGGACCGACGAGACAAGTCAGACGACCGTGACTCTACTAGGGGCGACCGGGCGAGGGCTCGGCTTTTTCAGTTGATAGTTCATCAGTTCATACTTGACTTCAGTTGGAGACTTGGAATTTGAATGTAATTTCAACTTTTCAAGTATTAGTCTTTATTTTTTAAGTTTTGTGATTTTGTCCAATTTGATTCAAGATTTGTGGGGGTTTTTAGTTTATAATTTATAATGTTTATGCTCTCTGTTTTGTGTTTCCTGGTGTCCGGTGAAGAAGCAAGAGATATATTGCTCTCATTAGGCATTACTGCATAGTCTGCATTAGGCATTAGCCATTTAGCCTCAATGGTTTGTTCATTGTTGTATGATGAATCCTGGTATCCCACTTTCTATTTTTCAATCTGGTAGTTGCAGTAGTTCCATATGATTGCTGTTTCTGTGATACGTACATGTGTGTATTTACGCATCTTGATACTTGATAGAACAAAAATGCAGATAAAGGAACAGAATACAACAACTTTTCTGAGATATCATAGAACCTTATTCAAATATTCAATGAAATAAACATCATTTGTATTTGAAATAGCATTATGTGTAATTAAATGGACGCGTTGTACTAGTTAAAGGTCATTATCCCTGAATTTGTCGGTACAACAGTCAACATGTCGGCATTCTCTCCTCGTCTCTGATGTTTTATAGCTTTGATGAGTGAAAATAGTGTTGTCAACTACTTGATTGCAAAATCTTGGAATATTGGAATGCAATTTAGTTGTAGCTGCTGTGAGATAT
>CAVNYN010269203.1:5462-34137 GCA_963692815.1 Nyctanthes arbor-tristis
CCCAATTAAATCCTTACACGTGTTTAATTAATTAATTAATTAATATTTGATTAACTAAGAAAATGCTGACTTGTAAATTAAATAAACACGTGTAAGGATTTTATTGGACGGACAGCAAGCGAGACAGGGTTTGGGGACAGCAGATCCGGACTCCCTGAACACTTGCTATCTTTATAATTTTTTCTAGGTCCAAAAATAAATATTGCTTTTGAAAATTTATGTTTATTTATGATCTAATTATTGATATATATAATTTATTATAGGACCCATTTGAACGTAATTGGAGAGCTAGGACATGAACTAAGATTAGATTATTATCGACATGGTACTAATGACTTATGTAATTGATAAAAATAAAATCTGGTTCAATCTACGATGTTAATTTTTTTATTATATTAATCAATGTGTTAAATATATTATAGTGTCACCATCGTAAATGCGTAATAAGCGACCAGCATACCCCCAACTTATGACTGAAATCCCTTTCGCTCTTCTGCGTCGTGCATATATAACTCAACTAAAATTGTGCAAATTCCTTCTTCACAAAAGATTGTGCAAATTCAACACTAAAAGTCGAGATGAAAAAATGATAATGCTGATATTCGTTCTTTGAAATAACAATAATGCTCATATTCTTCGAGATATTTTCTCTAAGAAATCAACATGGAAAAAAAGTCAATGAGTGATGGGATCATTATTGCAGACCGTAAAGAAGGCTTTCTATTTAACAGGTACAAAAGAGTATTAAATAATTTTCTGTGTAAGTCCTCCCACAACCATTCTTCCTCCCTCTATTCTTCCACTCCAAACTTTTTCCTTCTCCTCTTTCACATTCTTACCTGATGCTATATGGAATGGTTGGCAATTCATATACTAGTTATAGATATACATACACTCACATGTATAATGCCATTGAGAAGGATTTATAAATAAGAAAGATAGACATAAATCCAACCAATGGAAAAAATGTGTTTAATAATTAATTCAACACCATCACAAAAAGCAGCACTGGCTTGTTTCATGTCATATATCATAATAACATCAACTAAGTAAGAAACACCTAATGGGCTACTTCTAATTCTATAACATCTTGACCCATCTACGTTATACACAAAACTTTGATTAATATCATCTGGGTCTCTACAATAAGCCTTTACTGCCACTCTTGTTGCTACCGGAGGCGTGTTCCGAAGCAATGCTAGTCTTCTCAACTTGTTACTAGAGTAATTTGGCATGCTCTGAAAAGATGATACTGTTCTCCGGTGATTGTTGTTAGAACAACAATAAGAAAGATCGTATGTAGGTCTCAAAGTAAGATAAGAAATAAAAATTTCATAATTTTCGTCAGTACTTTTGTCGCCTGACAGAAGCCCAAAGTAACATAGCCTCTTAAATCTAATGATAAAAAGCCAAAGAGGAAGTGAAAATAATGTGGGAACAATCCAGAAGATGCTGTAATCTGTGAGAATTTCGGCGGATATGATAGTTATTAGTGTTGCCAATGGTGCATCAATGAAGAAAACACACGAACTCGAGAGCCAAACCATCAATATACCTTTAAACTTGTTCACAATTCCTTCCACCAGGTTAATTACCTTTTCCATGATTCAAATTCGACCAGCAATTTTGTCTTTTGTTGGATTGATGAAATATTCCAAATGTAGAAATTTTCGTGATATCAAAGGTGATATCTTTACTTGGTCTTTACTTAGTAAAGATATCAATATCTTTACTTAGTCTTTAATCTTATCAGAAATAACAACTAAAAAGAGAAATTCGCCTAGGGATTAATTAGATAGATTTTGTTTAACTGGCCATGAAATTTATAAGTTTTCCGTTGGTACACGTTTTCATTCATGAAATTTTCATTTTCTGTTAATTATTATAAGTTTAAATGGATTTATGTATCTATTTTTTAAAATATATATAATATTAAGCAGTACAATTGGTACTACTAAACATTAGTCTACGTAGCACTGTACGTGATGTTAAATGAGAAGTGAAGTTAAAAACAAGTATATGTGAGCTATTTGATTTAAATAATCATATGATGATGATGTCATGTGGATTTGTATTTTTCACCAATACTACTATGTAGCATTACTTATAATTTTTTAATGGAGTTATTATATCTATATTTTTATTTACGCATATATGCTAGTTAGTACCATTCTAGTACTGTCTACTAGCTTTTTAAGACCATGACACTGATGAAGTTGACATTTTTATACTAGTTTAATTAAAAACAAAACGGATTTTTGAAAAAAGAAAAAAATTAATAAGATAAAAAAGGAAAACAATTTCATTCCTCCTCTACGTACCTAGTCCTAATCTCTCGCCATACACTCTGCCTGCCAAGCTTACACACCCCAATCCCAACCCAGCCAGAAATGGCAAATCCATGTACCCTTTTTGAATTAATTAATCTAAAAAAAACTCCAAACTCGAATGCAGCAACAATGTATAGGTAAATTCCTTTCATATTGTGATTGGTAACAGTTTTATTTACTATATTAGTAATTGTATGTTGTATGCTAATTGCATCGGTCCACTGAATTATGTCTTGAAATTGCTTTCCTCAAACAAAACAAAGTACATGCAAATGCAATGGAGAAATAGAAGAACTCATCCGACTCTCAAGTCTCAGTATAGTTGGAATAGCACAGCATGAACAAGGACGGATCCACATAGAAGCCTGGGTATGCGAGTGCATACCCAGGCTTTGACCAATTTTTTTTTAAATTAATTTTTTTTTGTTGGGTCTTATTAGTCAGTTATTGTCGATCTTCCCATATGTTCTCTGATCTCTCTCTCACACTCTCTTTCACTCTTTTGGAACAAACGACCGAGAAATAGTCTGCAATTAAGTCACTGGCATTATACACGCTCTAATTATGAATTTAACAAAAGGAAATAATTAGACTAGAAACTAGAAGAGATTAAGATGAAAATGAAGATGGTATAGGATTACAAAATTTGGCATCTGTCAAGTGTCAACAAGTGGTCAATATTTGGAGAAAAAGAGAGTAATAGTCTGCAATGAAATATGTCAAAAACCGATTGAGTCTGCAATGAAGCATGTCAAAAAATGATTGTTGAATCAAACGGGGAACCAATGGTTGAGTGATAGTTTGATTGCATACATTGAGAATGATGGTTTTGACATCATTTATGATAATAATTAACTTTACAATGTTATCAAAGTATGAAATAGCGTAAGGTACAGTTGTAGTAAGGTACTAGAGTTTTTGTAACTATTATTTTGTTATTAAGAGTGGAGATGGATAGTAGAGATGGGGATTAGAAATCTTGTAACTATTCTTTTGCTACTAACAGTGGAGATGAGAGGAAATAGATGGGAAATAGAGTTTTTGTAATTATGGTAATTGCTATTAAATATGAAGATGAAACTAGGATTCATGTAACTATTACTTTGTTTTGCTATTAACAGTGAAAATGAAAAAGTGTTGGGATGTTGCTTTCTTTTCTATCTACTGCTTGCCACATACTTTGTGCTGCCCCTGAAAATTTTTTTTTTTGGACTATATTCCTTAATTTTTTTTAACAAGATTTGATATGCAATATATGTCATTGGAAACATAATATATACAACGTACCATTACATAACGATCACACGTTTTGCAGTTTTAGAGGTAAAAATATTAATCAAGTTTTCACAATCTAATTTTTCATTAGCATTGTTAATTGTATGATTTATGTTAGCTCTTTATTGCCTTACAAGTTACAATTTAAACTACAATTGGCAAATGACAATTCAATTGTTTTAGCAATATGTTTTTTAAGTCCTAAATCCACACTTTCCTTATTGTTTTGCCCCGTTCAAATTCAATACTCAAATTTCAAAACTCGTCATTCCTCAATAATTCCTACCAATAATGAGCTTATTCCTCAAATTTCAAACCAATAATTCCTCAAATTTCAAACCAATAGATCAATACTCAAATTTCAATACTCACCCAAAATTCCTCACTCCCTAAACCAAACCAATCATCCAATAAACCCCTCTCAATCCTTAAACCAAACCAAACGATCAATTAACAGTTCCTTCTCAATCTCTAAGCCAAACCAAATAACTATTTAAGCAATAAACCTCCTCAATCCCTAAACCAAACCAAATAACCAATTCACCAGAAACCTCCTCAATCCCCAACCCAGACCAATTAACCAATAGACCAAAAAACCAGTAAATAAAAGTATAAGAGACTTTCCAAACATGAAAACACGAAAAAAGATTGAAGAAAAATGAATTATATAACATTACAATGTCAATGTTCCACGTTGAAATTTAAAGGTAGCTCCATCTCTACCAATGACAACCATCTCTACCAATGACAATGTAATCGAATCAACTCAATCAAACACTGTACATATGAATTACAATGAAAATGGAAAAAAGAAACAATGAAACATCAATGTAAAAAAAACATCAAATTTGTAAAAACATCATATAATGGGTGATCAACATCAATCTGTAAAATGGAAATTACAATAAATATCTTCCTGATTTTACCATTTAACCTCACCTCTGTTGACTGTTGGCGACCAATGACTCGACAGGAAGCAAGCGGCGGCAGTAGTAGAAGCACTGAAGCAGAAGGCAGCTCAGGGAGGCGAGCGAAGCAGTCTCCCGTCCGCACTCTGGAGCTGTGGAGCAGCAGGAAATAAGGCTGCAGTGCAGGTGCTCGACGGCTCACGGTAAAAGGAAGCACTGTGGAAGGTAACGAGGTAGCGGACGGAGGACTGAGGGTCTCGGTTTTCCTCAAGCCACGTAGCGAATCGCCAACTGGAGATGGCAGATTGAGAGGCAAAGGGATTGGTTAGTAGATTAGGGTTCTCCAATTTTCAATTGGGGATTTGGGAATTGGGGATATTTAGGAATTTAGGGTATTGGGTAGTTGGCAGAGGGAAAGGTCGAACCAGCTACGCAAGGAACGCTGTGTTTTGTTTCTTTCAAAATTTTCTAGCTTTTTTTTTTTTTTTTTTAAATCTGAATTTTGAAGGAAAAAAATTTTGGGCCAAATGGGTCCTTAAATTTTTACGAATTGGGCCCTAAGTTTCAAAAGTCAGGCCCTGAAAAACATATATTAGGGAAAAAAAATGATAAAATCTGTTTTGAGCCAGGTATAACTAACTTTATTGGGCTCCTATTGGTCTTGAGCCTGAGGCGGCTGCCTCATCAGCCTCAGCCCAGGACCGGGCCTGTAGCTCCGTCCCTGAGCATGAATACATGTGTTGAAAACGGCAAGCACACAGATATTAGTGCCTGACCTCAAACTTTCAGGCATTGAGTCGAAACATAGAAATAGCCCTCCCCGTATATTCTAATATAATGTGTGTTCAAAATTTGTTTTATTTTTCCATAATAAATTAGCAAATGTGAAGAAAAATTGTTGAAAACGCAGTTATATGTAAGTTTTATATGAGAATATTTGATGAAAGAGTGCAAAATATTATACTGAATCTAAATATGTAAACAAAAATGAAAGTTAGAGAATTTCAAACGTTGATAATGATTTTGTTAACAACAGGACAAAGTTTGTTCATTTGAAGCTAGCTATTGAAGACTTTAATAAACTATTTTTAAGTAGATGAATATAGAGACTATATAGAGACTATTATATAACTTTATTAGATTTTTTTGATTGACAATTCAAGGAAACTGTATAGAATTTCATTAAATGTTTTCTAATATTTTCTATGACTTTTACAATTATTTTACACATTTATTATTTTTAAAAATATTTTATACAACTATATCTTAAAATATTACGAGAAAAAAATTACATCCCAAAATTGAAACAAAAAAATATATATATATAGATAAATAGATTGAAAAAAAAAAGAAGTTGGGACCACACAAACTCTTCAAAATAAAATTAGTGATTGTAAAAGCAATGAAGGATTTAAACCTTTTAAATTTTTCACTACTCTGAGTAAAACTTTGAGTATATTATTGAACCAATTGTAATTTTAATAGTTAGCCGCAAATAATTTATTCAAAATTTTTTAGTCCAAAAAATGATGGGCAATTGGGCATTGAGTTGGCCGCCTCGTTGGACGCATTTGAGATTCGATCCCGGCAGGCAGTGATACTAAAAGTAGTTGCAATGCAAAACTTAGCTCTATGAGAGCGTTCACATCTTCTCTCTCTCTCTCTCTCTCTCTTAAATATAAATGGGACATAGGGGAGGTGAAGGGTACGAAGGGAATGATAAGTGTGGTTCGAACTCAGGACATTTTTCTTAAAATATAAGTATCTATCTATTATAGTACAATTCAAACAACAGCATTCGCAATGAGTTATTACAATATAGTACAATTACTACAATAAGTTTCACTGCAATAAGAAATGAAACAATGCCATATTTAGTTGTTAAACATTTGTTAATTTTAATAAGAAAATTAATTTAGTGCTAACAAGATTCTTTTAACAATTTTGTTAACACATTTATTGTACCTATATTTTTTAGTTGTTAACTAACACGTGTAACTAAAACTTGACGCGGTTCTAAGATAAAACTCTTAGCTCTCAGCTAATACGTTGTCTGTGAGCACGTACGATTATAGGGCTTGAAAGAACAGGCCACTGTCATATTACTGAAATAATATAAAGTCGTGTATATGTTAGATAAATTTTCTAGTTGTGTGTGTACATCTCAATGAAAAATAAGCTTCCTTTTATGGTGTTCAAGTTATAACCCTCACGTGAATAAATAAAGCTAGAATTACTTCATGCAAAATGGGGTACAACAAGATTGAATAAGATAAAATCATAAAAGTAAAAAAAGAAAACTGAAAATTAAAAGGAAAAATGAATGTTAAGTTTACAAAAACGTAAGTTACACCACCAGGAACTATTTCTTTTGAGTTATTCAAATTAGCTTATATCTGTTAGTGGATATTGTGTTGAATTATATTTTGCATCTAATGGAACGATTTCCTCATAGAGCCGACATAGACTTTGTTATGGAGAACGTGTACTCATCACTTTTTCCGAATTATACAGAATATTGGGCATATTACATTTTTCTCAAAACTGTTGCCATGTAACCATGTGAACTCCGTAAACAAAATCTGCGTTGACTTCATAGAAAATTGGTCTAATCTAATGGAGCAATTGTGCAATTTTTCCACGAAAATAATGCGATCTTCATAATATAGAAACCTCAATTGTAAAACACAAGAAACCATCTAGTTGTTGATTTTATTTTTTTAATCTACTATGCACGCTCCATAATAAGAGTTCGTATTGTTCCATAGAAATTTGGACAATTGGGAAGGCTACCTCACCTATACATTCAAGACTAGGTGTTCCGATGATGGAACAAGATGACTTCGTGATGTTGTTCAACTTCAATTATCGAATGGGGAAGATTTGTCAAGGAAAATGACGAGGAAACGTATGATAACGGGAAGGGTTGGGTCTAAAAATTGTATCACTTCAAATGTGTATTCATATAATTTCGGTCTTTCTAAACATCAAAACAAGGCAATGAATTTGTTTGCCTGTTTATCAGTTGGTTCATGACATCAACACAATTTTGCTTATTAGTGTGACCTCGGAGAGACTAGCTTCATTGTTATAATATATATTGACCGTTTAACGTAAAAAAAAAAAAAAAAAAAACTTATATTGTATAAACATCGAATGAAATGAAATGAGATATTGTTAGAATTCTAACTAGTGTACCATGTCTTATCAGTTGTAACATTGAACTCCTACACGCTCTTATTGCAGTGCAGGTACTGTACGAGTCCTTCTTGGGAGAGTAATACTCTCCCATAGTAGAGAACCACCCCCTGATTACCACTGATGCGTTATTAAAGGGGAAAAAGGAAGAAATAAAAGTATGATAGACAACTACTATAAAAATTAAGGTGATCCAAGCTAAAACTAAATGTAAAGTTTCAGGCCAAAGCGGAATATCATCAAAAGAAACCAGCTTCTCTTAGATTTTTTTTTTCTTTTTATTTTGAAAGGGAGAAACCAGTTTCTTTGTGGGAACACTCTAGATTGTAAACAAAATATCTTCAATGGGAAAAAGTAAAAGGCTAAGAGTATCATCCACATTAATGGTGTTAAATCAAGTTGTTAATCATATAGATAGTTAAAATTTAAAATTATAGTTACATTTATGGTGTTAATGAAGTTGTTAAAGAAATCTTTTAAACTTCTTGTTAACTTTGTTGCTAAAAGTTGAATTGTTTTTTATCCTAAATCTAAGAAATATAAGAAACAACTTGTTATCTTTTATAACACAAGGACAAACAGGCATATAAGAAATAACTTGTTCATATTTATCCTAAATCTTCTCAAACAAAGCAATTATCAAACACAGAAAAAATGATTCAGCAACAAAATTAGCCAAAAGGCTGTTCCAAGTCTAAAAATGACCAAGCATGTTTTACATAAACAAGTTTGGTCTGGATGCCTTGTATGTTGTCTTGAGCTTCCTAGTAGGTGGTCTCACCTTCCTGAACACCAGTGGAAACTTGATCTTAGAGTTGTGGAACTGTTTGGTACTCTCCCTCTTGCAAAGTTTAGCCGGGATGGTAGCTGTCTTGATAATCTGGATGCAGTGATGGCGAACCCTGTGGCGAGAAGCCATTTCGGTATACATCTGTTCTACAGCTCCATTCAACGTGGTATCACGGTACTCCTTGTACATATTATGGTAACCAGTCCTACTTTGGTACCTCAACCAAATACCGTAGTTCTTGATTGTGGTTGGATTCTTCTCAAAGATCTACTTAGAAAAGTATACATAGGAATTGCAGAAATAAAATATCAATCTGAGGGGTAAAGACAGAACAAAGACATGTGCAAAATTGTGCGTGGAAAACCAGTTGATTTGGAATAAAGCATTTCAACTCAAATGAGATCAGCAAGATACACGTTCATATAGGGGATAAAGAAGAGAGATCGTTGACGTAAAAACAAATGGAATACTGATTGAGCACCAGCAGCACTTCAAGTATACATACATGTGTGTGTGTGTGTGTGTAAAAGCGCGCGTGTGTGCGCCTTCAGGATATCAAACATGATATAAGAACATAACTTTAAAGACTTGGACATTTGAGAAAATATTATCCAAATCTTTCTCGTTAAAAATAAGCTGGTGGAAAGATTCTATGAGATTGAACATTGTTCAATTAAGCAAAAGAACCATAAAGCAACCAGGGGCGCTATTAAACATGAATTGATGATGGCTAAAAACATCACAATTAAACAAACAAATAACATTTCCTTTGAAGGCAGATATTTGGATAATTGGACATAATAATTAAACTTTTAACCTCAATTCAGCCAACTACTTTAGTTTCCCTACCACATCTATCATATATATTACAAAAGAAACTTTCTATTCCCATCTCATTCCCTGATTTTGATTCATAAAATTGTGAGATTTGCAGCCCCAAAAACTCTAACGATCCAAAACTTGAAATTGTAATTCTAATTTTAGGTTTACAACAAATATAATACTTGCCAAAGATAAGGATTTGTCAAGATATAACAATTGTAGTTCGAATGCTGGTTAAGGTAGATCGGAAGAGCGTTCATTCACAGACAGCTCAATCATCCTATTATCCTTCTTACCCCTTATTAGAACCCGTGTTTGCTAGATTGGGAATGAAATAAAAACCATAGATTGAACAGTTAAATACTACTAGCAACAGCCTTACAAATTCAGGAACAAGCAAAACTGGAAAATTATAGGCCGTGGACAATATCATCCCTGAAATGTACAACTTTTAAGAACAATTTTGCATTTAGAAAAGGAGCTATGGATAGAACAGACATTATAAGCATTTTATGCAACGCAAAATGAAGGAATTACTACCTCAAACATAATATTTATGATCAAACAGCATAAAGATACAAGATTTCTTTCTCATTTAAATAAAAAATGAAAACATACCTCGTTTATTGCAAGGACCTGACCATTGCTCTTCTTCACTTTCTTAAGCTTCCTCAGGAAATACCTTTAGAATCACATAACAAACCATTTTACATTAATCGTTCACAGAACTGATTTACACATATTGAAATTGAAATACACACACATATATATAGTGTGAAAACGGGTAAATAAGGCATGTCAGATATCGAACCAGAATTTGGACTTGGCCCGGACCTCATTGGTGGCCCAGAGCTTCATGCGGTAAATCTTCGGGTGCTCATCGGTCTCAGTCGGCAGAGCCCTCCCCACCACCTGGTACTGATGAAACTGCAAAAGTACAAACACATCCAAAATCCATACATCAAACCATCCCAATGCTCAAAGCCCTAGTTTCATCAAACCAACAACAAACACAGTACAAAAAAGTCTAGCAAAATGTTTACCTTGTAAGTCACCATTTTTATGAGATTTTCTTCCGGTGGGGTGCCTTCTATGCGACGATTAAGAGACTGGGGATTTTGTGAGATAAGAAACCCTAGTTCATAATGGGCTTTACCGTTAAGCTTGGTTATCCGGGTTTATTGGGCTTCTGTTCTAATTTCGGTCTGTTTTGTTTTACCCACGTTTTATGTTGCATCATACTCAATTACTCATGTTCGGCCATTATTTCCATTTCCGTAGAACACTTTCTTTTTTATTTTTTTTCCTTTAATTTTTTTCCCCAATAAATATGATTAACCCTTTCCCGGGGGCCCCCGGGGGTGGAGTGAACTGTAAACACTTCATTGGGTGCATGACTCATAAGGAACTAGGCACCTGGTTCTATAGAAGGACTTTGCCGTCTAGTGATATTCGAGTGTGTTGTGCGTGTTTTACACTCTTCACTAACATTCAATCTCCTCTTACAATCCGTGTACCGTAATAATTTAGATGAACTTTATTAGTACGGAAATACTAGAATGTTAAGAACAGCGGGAATGGAAGGATATGAGAAATGATGTGAATTAATTAATGATTCTTAAATTGATACTTGAAGTATCTATGCTTAAAGTATTATAACAAATGGGAAAACATAACATTAATTTCAAAAACATTTGGGGTGATCATTCACATAGCTGTCATTTACAACGTACAAAATTTGGGCCCAAATGAAATTGAGTAATGCTTTGAAACGATTTCGATTCTATGGCTTCCCTTGGTAGTTGTATTTAAATGGGTACTATATTTCTCAAGCAAATGAATAGTGATATTTACTAGATGATCTACTTTATATTTCTCTATATTAAGCAAATCTACTCTATTGTTTTTTAGCACATATAGGATGTGAATAACACACACTTCGTCGTTTAAAGTGTTTATTATGAAATTTGGCATCAACACACCAAAAGTAAGTTCGATTCAAATTGATGAGTGAAAATTAATTTCCAATTAAATTTAGAGTGGCTTCATTTTTTTGGTTGTAAAAATATAGTCGAAAGTGATATCTACGTGTAATTGAAGTGTTCAAATGATACAATTCTTTATCAACCAAAATAAATGAATTGTTGAACTCCTACCAAATGCTATCTTCCCTTTGCTTATTGGAAATAGTTTAATTGACTTTAATTACAACCATCGATCTAGATGACTATCTATTTACTTCAATGTCATGCTATCGAGCAATTGAAGGCTTAAAATTAAGAGAAAATTCGAATAATATTTGAAACGATCAAGAAAAAGAATTCAAAAATTTATTCAAAAGTTGAATGTACATGCACCTGGCTTGAAATGCTAGTACAACCGTGCTACCGCTGCAATACTGTTTCACATATCCTCCTTTAAGCTCTCCTGTAAGAATTAAAGAAAACCAATATAACATGGTTCACTCCCAAATAATTATATAAAATTAATAGCATGTAATTAATTATTGTACATAGAGACATTATACTAATACATTGATGAGAAGGGATACCTTGATTGAGCAAATCTGAGTGCTGCATTCCAGAACATTGCTTCAAAAGAGACAATGAGAAACTCGATGAAATCAAACCATAGTTGCCTCCAATAAGGATTTATGTACAGAATTGCAGCAACGACAAGGACTGCACATATACAAGAAACAACAAAGCTGATATAGAACATCTCCATGTCCAAAAAGCTTTCCTTCATCTCATTAGATGTCCTGGTGATTGTCCTGATGTTGATCGAGTGCTTGAACATTTGAAAGGTAATGGATGGCCACAAAGAGAAGGATTCCCCCCAAAATACCATTATTTACTCGCCTAGTCTGGCTGCTATATTCCACAACGTAAAATACTATTGACAATATAGTAGCAATGTAGTTTACTGTACTCCACGATTGTTATTGTACAGAATAATTAACACATGAACAAGTTATATTCTTGAAAACATAATTATTGAGTAGTTTAATTGAAATCAGGAAGAAGATGGAATTCTAAATAAATAGTAAAACCATACTAACTCAATTAATGAGTAACACTTTCAATAGGTAAAACTGATGATCGAAATGCTGGTACAATTTTGCTGCTGCTGCAATATCATTCTTATACATATCTTCATAATCTCTCCTGCAGGTAAAGAACCAAATATTATCAGATGGTTCACTCGCAAATGAAATTGAATAGCACATTATGTAGCATCTCGCAAAAATTTAACGAGGAGTTAAACAAAAATATTTTGATAATGATAATGATGGGGGAATTACTTGAATTTTCAAGATTATGATTCAATTGAACACCAATAAATAGAATGTGATAATAAAATCGTATTGAATTGTTACAAGATTTGTCAAGATCAAAGATGGGAGAATCAATTGAATTGCATCAATGGTGAAGTTATAAGATTGTCAAGAATTAAAATATAGCAACGTGATTGTATTGAATTGCAAAACTACAAGGTTTACCACCCGAATGGATGCCAATAATTAGAATATAGTTATTTTGATAATGATTGAATAATCGCTTGAAATGTTACAGGTTGTTACTCAAATAAATGCCAAGAATTAGAATATGGTTATTGACAATATGATCGATATTTTGACAATGAATTAGAAATTGGTTATTTACATTAATATGAACAATGTTTTGACAATGAAGTTGGATAACTATGTGAGTTGTATCAACTATATTACAAGACTCAAAGATTGTTATTCGAAACTATCTTTCAAGCTACTACAAATACAATTATGAACTTAATACTTTTTGTATTAATAAGTATGTCCATCTCTTTATAATATATATATTTATATATATTTTTACGCCTTATAATATATATATAGGCGTGTGTGATGGAATGAATAGATAGTCCTTGTAATAATTTGAAGCTTACTTTTCAAGGTAAAAAAGCTTTCTAATGATTTGGCTTGCTTTGCTAATCAATGAAATATAGTTATTAATATAACTTGTTGTGTTCTTCACATTTTATTGAAAACCTAGTTTTAATGATTCTTTAAAATTTAACAACTTATTAGTTTAAGTAATTAGCTTTATAGAATGTTAAACTCTATAAGATGTAAACAATTTATTCGTTTTGTACGTCCCGTCTCCACTATTTGTATTGAAGCTTCCGCCGTCGAACTTATAAACCGATACAAGATATTCAATATAACTGAAAATTAGCGGGGGCTTCACACATTAGAGCGTTATGATCCCTCATAATGATTTACAATTCTAATTATTGCATGTAGAGATTATTAGGAAATTTTCCTTTGATTGAGCAAGTCTTGATACTGCCTAGAACATTGCTTTGAGAGAAAAAAACAAAACTCAATGAAATCAAACAATGCTTTCCTCCAGTAAGGATTTATGAACAGGACTACAACAACGGCAAGGACAGCACACATATAAGAAACAACAAAGCTAATGTAGAACGACTCCATATCCATGAAACCGCTCTCCTCTGTTTCATCATAAGTGTCAACAGATTGTCCCGGTATTGATCCTGTGCCCAAACAATGACATGTAATTGTTTTCCACAAAGGAAAGGATTCCCCTCAAAATCACTTTCTTCAAAGGTTCCAAACTGGTCATTTTCTGGTATTTTCCCAGATAAATTATTATGCGCCACAGAAAAGACTGCCAAAGAGTTTATGTCACTTAATTGAGGAGGGATACTTCCACCTAAGTTGTTGTAGGACATATCTAAACTCTCAATCTGGTGCAGGTTTGAGAATGTTGTCGGAATGGTTCCAGTGAGATTGTTGTGCGACAAGTTTAGTGCACGAAGCTCCCTTAGATTTCCCAATTCATTTGGAATTTCACCACATAAATTATTTGAAGAGAGATCAATACCTGACATTTGATCAAGGATGCTGCCTGTGTAATTGAGTGAATTTCTCTTTGTCCTAAAAATTGTCGGAACTTCCACCTTTACGAATAATGATGCAGTTATTATTGCAGTGGGGTGGGGAGGTACGTGATAGCCCCTTTTGAGATACAATTGCTTCATATGTTGTGTAATTACGTACTCCGGATACAAGTTGGGAGTTCTAGATTTTGCGCTTATCTCCAATGTGATGTTACCCAAGCAGCGTGGGATATGACCAGAAAGATTGTTGAAAGACAAGTCAATTAAGCTTAATTTGGTCATCTTACATAGTTGGTCAGGAATTGTGCCTTCAAAATGATTACCTCCAAGTAGAAGAATAGACAAATTTGATAGGTTTGGAATCCATTGTGGGATACTACCACTGAGTTCATTTGCTCTAAGATCCAAGGCCACCATATTAGAACAATTGTAGAATGTGTAAGTAAGCTGACCTTGAAGGTGATTATTGTTCAGATGAATATGACTGATCATGGTAGAATTGAAGCAAGTTGGGATTGATCCAGATAAATGGTTTTTTGATAAATCTAAGAGGTCTAGATCTCTGAGATTGCAAAATTCTTCTGGGATGGGACCTTCAAGTTGATTTCCAGACATTACAGCTTGCAGCAACCGTGTACTGTTACCCACAAATCTTGGGATTTGGCCAGACAAATGGTTATTACTAATATCTAGTACAACTAGAGTGGGTGAAAATAAGGAATACGGTATTGGGCCTGAAAAATTATTGCGATCAAGATGAAGAAAACGCAAGAGCGGCAGGTAAGTAGCTCCCAAGAATATCTCTCCTTGAATCTTGTTATTTGATAGTATGCAGATTTCCAACCAAAAGCAACCTGTGAATAATTCTTGTGGTACTCTACCCAATAAATCATTGCCGGAAAGGTCCAAACTTATAACTGAACTTTTCAACTCACCTAAACTAGACGGCAGACCTCCATTGAAGGCATTGTGGGACAAGTTCAACTCAGACAAATTAGGAAACACGGTACTTAAATTAGCAGAAATCCCTCCGCTCAAATTATTGCTTGAAATGTCAAAAATCTCCATATTTAAATTGGTGCTTGATGGCAACTTGTAAGGTTCTACAAAAACATTATGGCTCAAGTTGGCACCTATAAGTCTCATGTTGTTTTCTAACAGCCACATTGGGAAACTGCTTCTGAGATTGTTATTTGAAAGATCAAGTCTTTCCAACTCAGATTGATACCGAAGAAAGTTGGGTATTGTTTGAAGGCCTGTACAATTTGAAAGGGTAAAAGCCTCCAATTGAAAACGTGGAATCCAATTTTGCTCCTCAACTTCTGCTGTAACGTCATTTCCATCGGCAAGTAAGAGTTTGAGGTTTGAATGATTTGAAAATGGCTCGAAAGAAATAGGAATTTGGAAGTTATTTCCAGCAATTGAAAGATACTCAAGTGAAGTGAGTTTGGGGATTGGAGAAAAGGCAATTTTTCCTTTGAGACTATTGAAAGATAGATCAATGAGTCGAAGAGAGGTAATATTTCCCAAAAAAGGAAGTCGTCCTTCAAACCCATTGTAACTCAAATCCAACTCTTCCAAGTTCTTGAGTTCACACAATCCTGTAAAATTAAAGATATTTCAAAAACCAAGAAAAAGAAAAAGGTAGTTGGAATTGTACTACAATAGTTGATACTCAAATTTTTGGGTAGGAAGTCTCCAACTCGAACTACACCCACTCATCCCTCAATTTCAGTCCTCTCTTATATCTCCCCCTTAATACAAAAGAAGAAGAAGAAGAAGAAGAAGACGGTCTCCTTATATTTGCACCATGTTTTAATTTGTTAGGAGCATTACAGTTTGGATGTAATTAATGTATCCATCTTTTACCTCAATTTTTTGCAATCTGTCCTATATTAATTGATTAGCAAACGTAATTCTCAAATATGGTCTGTTTTTATTCCAGATCGCATCAGGATGGTAAAGTAAATACTAAATAGCATCTATTATAGAAGCGATAAAATAGTTAGAAAGCAATCAACGTCATCACACTTATCAAAAAATGATACTATCTTTCAACATAATAGTAGCAATCAACTAGAAAATTGTTCACTTGCGTTGTAAGACATGTTCACTGCGAATGACATTGTCGAGTGTTCTATTATTAATGCAATTAAAGTGTTCAAAATTTGAAGACTGGACAGTACATTATTCAATGTGTGTATTTTCAACCACTAAGGGTTGATGCTATATATGTGAAAATGTAGTGAATTTAATGATAATTCGAATATTGGAGGGATAATTCATTAAATTAGATTTATAATCTAATGTCATTTGAATATGATATAATCAGTCTCTTTCTGAAAATTGAAATGAAGTGGAAAAAATTTCTAGGAAACATACATTAATTAAGAAGATTGAGAAATGGATAAGTTTACCTTGAAGGGTGTCATTGAGTCCGCACAAATTAAAGGCAATGATAGATATTTGAGAGAAGTTATAATTTAGTCCCATACTTTCAAGAAAGTTTGCCTTCAAGAAAGTTTAAGCCAAGTTCCAGTCGGTTTAAATGCATCAGTTGATCTGAAAATGTACACACGAATTGGAGATTGTATTCTTGAAATAATTAAGATGATCATTTAACAATTACTAAGACACAATCACAAATTAAATCTTTAATTTTGACTAACCATAAGCTTCAATGGGTCTGTTTACAAAATTCCTCCGTAAGTATATATAGGTGCTTGAGGTATGGAAATGTGCTTAAAGATTGTAGGTTATGCATATTTTTTTTATTTCTGTAATGGGAAAAAACAAACTCGATCTTAGTATCATGATCAGGACCTCTATGTAATTTGTTAATGTTCGTTATAAGGAAGATACATAACCATAAATCATTGTGAGCTACCTCCACATGTACTGAAGTTGTCGATACTGTTGTGACTTAAATCTAGCTCCACCAAATGGGTCAGAGCATGTAATTCTGACAAAAAGATGATAAATATAAACATATTAAGCCATTGTTATAAAGCAATTCATGAAAATATTGAGAAAGAGAGTATATGAGAAGCAAATATAATAATAATAATAATAATAATAATAATAATAATAATAATAATAATAATAATAATAATAATAATGCTAATATGGGTGTATGTAGAACGGACCACAAAGTTGAATGGATCCTCTAATTATTATGTTATTAAACGAAAGGTTCAATTGATGATAGTTCTTGAAGTGAGAAGAAAATATCGTTATTGAAATTATTCATCCCTAAATTAAGGACCTTCAGATTAATTCTTTAATCCTGTTTGTACATCCAAATCAAAATTAGGTTATGTTTTGTCAACAAAAACAATGCCAAAAGCTGAAAATGATTATTATCATCAGAAGGGAAACAAAAAATACCGTCAATTGTACCAAAGCTTTGTAATCTATTGCCGTCAATATATAACTTCTTCAAATTGATGAAATTTTTGAAGTCTATCCACATACAATAAGGTAGATAAATGATTAAGTGAAACAAGTAAAAGAATGTAAAAATTTGCTTATTTCTACATACAAAGCTACCAAGATAATGCAATGATATAATTGACAAAATAAAGGAAAGACTTACTTTGGGAAAAACTGACATCAAATTTATTTTCACCACCGTCAAAAACTTCCAACTTGTTTAATCCTGTGAGCATTTCATGACCTCCATCATAAAAGTTTTTTCGCGACTATTAATTATTTTTTAGATCCAAAGAGCTGTGGAAAAAAATCAAAAAGTAAAGGAAAATTTAAAAAAGAGGAGAGAGATAGAGACAAATTTAAAAATTATAATAAAATAATAATAGAGATGGTGGAGAGGAATGCAGATATATGACGCAGCACTTTACACAATGAAGAAAAAAGAAAGAAAAAATAGGGTAAAAGAGATTAAAGTCATTAAAAGAAAAAGAAAAAGAAAATTAAAAGAATATAGGAAACATATGAGACCCATCAATTTTTATGTATATATATCGCTCATGTTGAACTTTTAGCCAAGACATTTCACCTTGAATTTGCATTGAAGATGCACAAAACAAGTATAATTAATGACTTACCACAAGAAACTGTGTTCCAAAAAAGTGGCATGAAGATTTAAATACTCGAGAGAAGAGAGCCAACTTAGTGATTACAGAATCTTGCAACTAGGTTATAACTCAAATCCAGTGCGTCCAATAGTTTCTCAAATCCTATCACAAAGTTATATATCAACATTGTTGCTCCAAAAAAGTACAAATAAAATCACAAAACAAATATGGAAAGATCATAAAACTCCGTTTAGTATCATTTATAATTGGATTGATTTATAATATATTTTAAGTTTTGAATTTTTTGAACACTTGTTAAACTCTACAATTAATATACCCATCACGTCAAATAATTACTTTTTAATTTTCAACAAAATTTAACAAACCAAATTAAGCCACATGTCCAAAAAATTTAAATTTCAAAATATATTATAAATCAACCAATTATCGATGTGGCTTAATTTGGTTGATAATTGGTTGATTTATAATATATTTTGAAATTTGAATTTTTAGAACATGTTGTTTAATTTGATTGGTAAAATTTTATTGAAAAGTGTAAAGTTGTTATTTGATGTGATGAGTGTGTAAGATGACAGTTGTAAAGTTTGGCAAATGTCTTAAAAATTCAAATTTTAAAATATATTATAAATCAATCTAATCACAAACGATACCAAATAAGCAAACTATTTATTTAAAATTAAGATATATATATATATATGGCAGCAATTTATACCTTTATTCTCAACCCATTCTTCAAAATAATTTGACTTCAAAGAGAGATTTCTCGGCTCATTGAAAGGCGGAAAGAGAGAAGCATTAAAATAACAATTTCACGGCAGCCACTCACCCAAAACAAAACTGAGATCTGTATTGATTACTCGCTTAGTGATGTTGTTGCATAAAACCCATGGCCATTGACAACAATCAGATGAAGCCTATCCACCCACGTGTAGAGCGGGCTATCTTTGAGGTGCAAAAGTAGGGATGGCAACGGGGCAGGTCGGGGTAGGATTTGGTTTTCCCCGACCCCGCCCCAATTTTTTTACCCCGCCCCGATCCCCGATAGGTCGGGGTAGGATTTGGCTTTCCCCGACCCCGCCCCAATTTTTTTACCCCGCCCCGATCCCCGATTGAATCGGGGCCGATTGAATCGGGGCGGGGCGGGGAAGGGGCCGTCCCCGACCCTACCACGAATTTTTTTTTTTTTTTTTAGAATACATGCACGCGAAATATTTGCCCAAGAAAGAACATATATATAAGAAAATTATTTAGGCCATGCAAAAAACAATGCCCATTACTTCAAGAAATGTGTGTCACAAGTTTCAACTTTTATAATAAATTGGCATAATTCTACTTTTCTATACTTCCAATGTGGGATGTCTTTCCATGTTGATATAAAGGCAAATGGAATCACATTGAAAATGAAGTAAAACAAAACAAGAATATTGTGTATAAAAATGGGCCAATCAACTTAAAATGTATAAGGAAATTATTTAGGTCATGCATAAGACACGACCCATTAACCCAATGCAGATTTGTCACAAACATCAACTTTTATAATAAGTTAGCCTTATTTTACATTTTTATGGATCCGATGTGGGATGCCTTCCCATTTTGATGTAGTGTAAAGGCAAATGGAATCCCACATCGAAAGTGAAATAAAATGAAGCCATGATATAATGTGTATAAAAAAGTGTCAATTGACTCTTAAAATAATAATATTTGAGACCTAATAAATAAATAATAATTAAGTAATTTTCATACAAATAATAATTTATTAAGACCTAATGATATTATACAAAGTTTTTTTTTAAAAAAACAAAAATGAAAAAATCGTGTTTCGGGACGGGTTCGGGGCGGGGGAACCAAAACCCGTCCCCGCCCCGTTAGCGATTCGGGGCACAACTTTCAACCCTGTCCCCGCCCCGTTTCCAATCGGGGCGGGGAGTTTGGGGCAGGTCCCCATCAGATTCGGGTTAAATTTGTCATCCCTATGCAAAAGAGCTCTCTTTTCTTCCTCTAAACACCCATAACAGAACCATTTCCCGTTTATTAACAATAGCATACTAATGATCACTAGCGATGCCCATAGCTTAGGAATTCCCATCTCTCTAAAACTATTAAACTCACTAATTAACATTCTTAGACTTTTCATGCATAAAAATGGTTGCAAAATCTCCTATATATATATATATAGCCTGTGTCAAGTGTGAACTTGCCATGGCCCGTGGGTGTTTTGATTGATGCTTTGGTACTAATTCTTCCTTTTTTCTTCTTTTATAAATGATTTATTAGCCCAGGACAACCGAAGGAAAATTTTTGCAGAATTATGTTCATATAAAAATTAGGTCACTTTAACTTATGCTCAACGCAAGAGAAAAATGGTGCAAAATTTGTCTAATCCACTAATACTTAATTTCAATCATAAATTTTCCAAGACCCACAAATCTGTTATAAAGGGTAATTGGTACAAATTGGTGTATCTTTCACTAATGTGCAAATCATCTCTACCTTTATTTTTCCATTAGATTAAACTAACCTCATGCAAACCTTTATGTGGAATTCCTCGTTCGTTACATTCTTACATTAGGACATGTAAGGATCCCAATTTAACACTATGAAGAGCATATGGAAAAGTAAATCGATCCTTTATTTGAGTTTTGCGAATCTACAAATCAAAATAGTCCTTTTATCACCTGTCTTAGAATGATTAGGTTGGGCCTAGTAACTACTCATTGAATATGTTTCTAACTCGACCAGTGTAAGAATTTTACTACTACAATAATTGTTCGAACTATGAAACAACTTGTTAGGTACATTTAAAGTATGAAAATTCTCGAAAAACATTATTTAGTTAATTAAATTGTTTGTAATTTAATTTCATGAAAGTGAAACTTATATTAAAAGTTGTATTCTAAAAATATTTTCTTTGTTTTATAGAAACAATGCGATCACTCAAAAGATGAAAAATGTTTTTCATAAAGGAAAAAAATCTAAGAACTTGAACGAAAAGAGAAATTTCTTATGGGAAATATTGACAATCCGGCATTGGAATTTTTTTTAAAATAAATCTTTAATTTCTGACTCCCAAAAAAAAAGTGAAAAGACAAAAAAAAAAAAAAAACCAGAATAATCTTTCTATTTAACATAATAATAATGCTTGAATATTAATAATATATGTGTTTCCGGTTTAGATTTTCGAGTCGAGATATTTCTCTTTAAAAAAAAAAAAAAAGCACTTGATAGTAATGCTATTGCTAGGGAGAGCAATCTTTGTCTATATATCACTGGATTGGTGTATGTTTTGGTGCATTTATTGTCAGCTTGTTTTGCATTTGTCTACATATCACTGGATTGGAGTATGTTTTGTTGCATTTATTGACAGCTTGTTTTGCAAGGATTAAACTGTTTTTATGTACAAATTCTATAAAATGATTTTTCATGTGATTCGACAATTTTTCTTTCATTTTTGACACGTTCTTCAAAATTTAAACCGTTTCTGCCGAACAAATATCTCTCCCGAACTTAGAGTCTTTACATTGTATTGACCCACAAAAGTCTTTACATTCCTCAATGATCCAAGTCCCAAGGTGTCTACATATGCAACCTTCCCCACAAGGACTAGACTACTTCTATTCAAATCCTTTTGGGTCAAAATTTAGATTGTTGCCAAGGCATAAATCTTAAATTGAAAAAGTATTAAAATAAATAAACAATATATAATCATTTGGCTTACTTCCCTTGACAAGGTTAGCCTAGGTAGAATTCCAAAACTTAATAACTTTAGCCCCTGCCAAACTCTCATTGGATACGCTAACGGGGTCAACATATAGAAATAGTGATGACACTAATTGTCCCGCCCTCGCTAATTTTCAATTATTTAAAAATATTTTATATTCATTAATGAAATATATAGCAGAAGCTTTCATACAAATAGGGGGGACGAGACGTACAAAACAAACAAATTATATTTGTCTTGTAGAGTTTGATATTCTATAAAACTTGTTACTTAAACTAGTAAGTTGTTAAATTTTAAAAAACCATTGAAACTAGATTTTTTAAAAAAAACTGTAAAAAACACAATAAGTATATTAATAGGTGTAGCTCGTTGATTACCAAAGCAAAACCAAATCATTAGAAAGTTTTTCCCTTGAAAAGTAAGCTTCAAGTCATTACAAAGACTATCTATACATTTCATCATATATATAATAGAAAGATGGGCATACTTATTAACACAAAAAGATATGAAACTCATAATTGTATTTATAGTAGCTTCAAAGATAAGTTTTTAATACATGCAAAATTTCTACTCCCATTTGCGAGCATGCTCCAACTCATGGCTTATCTTACTTTTTAAATATCATATCTTCAATCATCTACAAAAATTCTAGAAAGGAGGAGTGAGTACAAAGTACTCAGTGAGTAATAGAACATTTTGATTCACCTTTCATTTAGGAGATTTATTTTCAAGAAAATCATTGAATGTACAAAGCTTTCAAATGTACAAAAGGGTTCTATCACTAGTTAAATTACTACTAGTGGTGTGCGGACGATTCATATCAATTCAATCATGGTCATGTACATTTAAGTGGATTCACATTCGAATTTCAGTTAACCCCTGCCGGAATCCCAAACAAAGCAAATACCATACTAATCGTCGTCCATCTCGATATCATTAGATGGCTTATAGTATGACAACAAAGCAAAATACAAAAAATATAAAACGGGTAGAATATCAACTAATGATTCAAATACAATATATCAATCTTTATTTTCAATAAATCAAAATCCATGTTCATTTCATGAAAGGTTTCAATCAAAATCCATGATTATCCTGTCAAAACTTTATGAATATAAAGAGGGACTCAAAGCATTAGTTACTCACCTCTTTAACTTGATTTTTCTAAAGATTCTTTGAGTTGTTGACAAACGCCTTCAAAACCTTTATTTTTCTTGATTAACATGGTGTTTCAAGTTGGTTTTCTTATATGTATATTACGGAAGGTCGTTTCCAAATGCAAAATTAAGTGTTTGGTAGGTTTTAAGGGTTATTCTTCTCCTCCTCAATTCTTATGGACGAATTTTCCCTTTTTACACATTTAAAGTGGCTTGACACTTATCAAGATGAGGGACAATTGGCATATATATAGAGATAGGGACGCGGAGAGGGAGAGGGAGAGGGATAGGATTGGTTGGAGTTGATATTGGAGTCTTCCAATTCCTTTCTCTTCATTTATAGTTGTCGGATTGAGTTATTTTTAATAAATTTTTTGAGTTCCGCCAATCAAAGCAAAATAAGGTTCATTCGTTTACTGTTTGAAAAGTCCTTATACTTTGGGTTGTCTTATGATTAAGTTGGTGTACTTTGATCTATGTTACTCGAGACCTTCAACTTAATGTGGTTTTTCAATTAAGTGGCTGCACTTTGAGTCATACTAATCAATAACTATATTCTTGTTTCTAGGCTTTACTTGAGTAACAATCTTTGAATCTTGTGATATTATTGATGCCAACCTAAGTGACTATTCAATCATCGTCAAATAACAATCACGTTTATTAATAGTTGCATTCTAACCCTTGGTATTCATTTGGGTAACAATCTTGTAACTTTACAACGGAGGCAATTCAATTCAATCACGTTGTCACATTCTCATTTTTGGCATTCATTTGAGTGACAAATCTTATATTCTTTCAATTGATGCAATTCAATACAATCGCCTGATTACATTCTAATTCTTGACAATCGTGCAACTTTACGATTCAATATGACTATATGATCATATTCAAATTCTTGGCGTTAAATCCTGTAACCTTTTAAGTAATTCCCAAACATTGTCATTATCAACATACTATTATTTTGCTTAATTCCTTGAGAGAAAAAAGCCAACTTAAGTGATTACAGAATCTTGCAACTAATGGAAGGGTTATAACTCAAATCCAGTGCGTCCAATAGTTTCTCAAATCCTATCACAAAGTTATATATCAACATTGTTACTCCAAAAAAGTACAAATAAAATCACAAAGCAAATATGGAAAGATCATAAAACTCCGTTTAGTATCGTTTATAATTGGATTGATTTATAATATATTTTGAGTTTTGAATTTTTGGGACACTTGTTAAACTCTACAATTAATATAGCCGTCACGTCAAATAATTACTTTTTAATTTTCAATAAAATTTAACCGATCAAATTAAGTCACATGTTTCAAAAATTTAAATTTCAAAATATATTATAAATCAATCTAATTATAAACGATGTCAAATAAGCAAACTACTTATTTAAGATTAAGATATATATATATATATATATGGCGGCAATTTATTATACCTGTATTCTCAACCCGTTCTTCAAAATAATTTGACTTCAAAGAGAGATTTCTTGGCTCATTGAAGGCAGAAAGAGGGAAGCATTAAAATATCAATTTCATGGCCGCCACTCACCCAAAACAAAACTGGGATCTATATTGATTACTCGCTTAGTGATGTTGTTGCATAAAACCCATGGCCATTGACAACAATCAGATGAAGCCTCATTATCCACCCGCGTGTAGAGCGGGCTATCTTTGAGGTGCATTCTCTCTTTGAGGTGCAAAAGAGCTCTCCTCTCTTCCTCCAAACACCCATAACAGAACCATTTCCCGTTTATTAACAATAGCATACTAATTATCACTAGCGATGCCCATAGCTTAGTAATTCCCATCTCTCTAAAACTATTAAACTCACTAGTTAAAACATTCTTAGACTTTTTATGCATAAAAATGGTTGCAAAATCTCCTATATATATATATATATATATATAGCCTGTGTCAAGTGTGAACTTGCCATGGCCCGTGGGTGTTTTGATAGATGCTTTGTTACTAATTCTTTTTTTTTCTTTTTTTATAAATGATTTATTAGCCCAGGACAACCGAAGGAAAATTTTTGCAAAATTATGTTCTTATAAAAATTAGGTCACTTTAACTTATGCTCAACGCAAGAGAAAAATGGTTCAAAGGTATTTCTTTTTGTCGAAAGAAAATTTTCTTGTTTCTCAAGAGAGCTATGGAAATTCAGTCATCTCGGGGATTATTCTATATGTGATTTATATGTTGTTGCCTAGCTATGCATGGTGCCAATCTTCTAGGCTATTGAATGCCATTGGTCAATACAAATGGAGTAGCCCTCGGCATATCGGAAACAACTCCCCAACGAGTATCGATGATCTTGTTTTTGGAATTGCGGGATCATCAAATACATGGGGCAACAAGAGACGGTATATAGAAGCTTGGTGGAGACCGAGTGTGACCCGTGGATTTTTATTTCTTGATCTGCCTCCTATCGAGCATTTACCGTGGCCTTCCACTTCTCCTCCCTATCGCATTTCTGAAGACAACTCGCGTTACAAAGAGTATAATAAACACCGAATGCCTTTCGCTATTAGAATGGTACGCGTGATTGAGGAGACGTTTAAAGCAGAAAATGACAGTGTGAAGTGGTACATCATGGCAGATGATGATACGGTTCTGTTTATTGATAATTTATTAGAGGTTTTATCGAGGTATGATTATAGGAAATATTTTTACATCGGGATGAACTCCGAATCCGTCGTGTCGAATAATATCAATTCATTTGGCGTGGCATTTGGTGGCGCTGGCTATGCTCTTAGTTATCCTTTAGCTAAGGCAGTAGCAAATAACATGGATTTGTGCATTAAAAGATATCAAAGTCTCTTTGGGAGTGACCATATCCCCCAGTCTTGCATAGCTGATTTGGGTGTTTCCCTTACTCAAGAAAAAGGGTTTCATCAGGTAGTACTTTCAGCTTCTAATTTTGAAGTTCGTCAACTTCTCGACCAGTGCTTTCACACTTATGTCAATTTCTTGAATTAGCACATTCTGATAGATTAATGTACATTCGATTTCTTTGAAATGCAGATTGATTTACGGCGTGACATATCGGGTTTTTTATCGGCTCACCCTCAATCCCCATTGCTTTCTCTACACCACCTTGATGTAGTAGAACCCATCTTTCCCTCGATGAATCGTTTTGAAGCGGTAAATCATCTGATGAAAGCCGCAAAAGTTGATCAATCGAGAGATATTACAACAGAGCATATGCTACCACAAACCGAACAACTGGACTTTCTCTGTTTCATGGGGATACTCTGTCCAAATTTCCCAAAAATTATTCCCTCCAAGCGTTCTCCATCGACCCCTCGAAACATTTCGTCCGTGGTTGAACGGCGCACGGCCTCCTTACATGTTTAATGTTCGACCCATTTCGAGGGATCCTTGTGAAGCTCCTCACACTCTTCCGATCTCTTCTGTTGATGAAACTAAAAGAAACAACCATATTGTTACAACTTACAATGTAACATCTCCTCAGCGACCAGCAGGATGTCTTTCAAATAGTAGTCGTCCGGTAGATGATATTCTGAAAATTCGTGTACTTTCACCACTGGAAAAACATGGAAGGGTGGATGCATTTACTCTGTCAAATTTTCTTCTTTAGTTATTGATTTTTCACCACCCATTCTGTATAACCATTTTTTTCTTTTTGGTTCTCAGTACGAAAGTAGAAGAGTGTTGCGACATTGTGCAACCGGCGGGAATGGATTCCGTGGCGATCAAACTTAGAGAATGCATGAAGGATGAGATTGTTGCTTGAATTTATATCAGTTATTATTCTCTACTTTTCTTTGGTTCTCTTTTAGTCGGAAGAGATAATGAAATGTTGTTTAGTTTTCAAATTGCAATGGAATCTCAATTACTTAAAATAGCATGATAGCCTACTTCTCGAGTAAGTAACAAATCACGAACATACAAGGGTTTGAGTTACTCTTCTCGATAAAGTTCATTGTCTAATTTCACCATTAAAAAACAAACTTATAAACTTACATATTATTTATTTTTTAAACAATTTGATGTGTATTATCCCCGTGCAACGCACATGTAAGAATCTAGTGTCAATTAAGACCGGAATCAATTGCACAATAATGTCCTAGAATACCAACATTTTGCTCCAATTACCCCATCGCAAAAGCCACAAAGAGGAAAAATAGTACTATTTAGTCCTAACAAAACGCGCTTTTCTTTATGAAATTTTGTTAGTTGTTCCTCTCAGGATCCGGAATGATGAAACCAGCTGTTCCTTACAATAATTCTTTTCACAAACCGACCTTGTAAATCAATCTGATTATCCCAAAATCATTTTTTTTTTATAATTTTATAATTTTACCAAATCTGTTTTCTATTTTGTAAGATTTTTTTCATTCGAAGAATGGTTGGAACTCCCTTATATTAATGCTAAGAGACTAATTGTTCTAAAAGGCTGGGCAAACTTCATATCACAATTAACAATGATATTTTGGTTGTAAAAAGATCATTTTGAATTTTAAAAGCGGGTCAAGAAAGTTTCTAGGCAAAAATATTCATTGTTGAAAGCAAGATTTCATGTAGTGTATCATATGAAAAAAGAAATAACTTTGGAGGCAAAACGGAGAGGAAATTATCTAGAAGGAAAAGCGAAGACTTACTGGAAGAAATCGGGTACCACAAACTGTCCCTATGATGAAGATACCTGAGAGAAGAAAGTGCACTAAGAGATGACAAAATGCTGCAGCCAAATGGATTCTCACTCAAATCAAGGGTCTCCAAATTTTTCAATATTGAGAGTCTATCAAAGCCTGTAAAAAGATAGATATGGTGATTTGCCATTTGAGAAGAGCACGCTGTGTTTGAGGTGCAAAAGAGCAATCCCCTGTTCCTCCAAACATCCATAACAATACCATTTTCCATTTAATAGCAAGAGCAGCGTGACTATAAGTAATCTTTCTTTTTATTTAAAACAGAGTTGTAGAAACCCCCATATATGTAACTGTCCTGGCTTCTTTTGATGCTGAGGCTAAAGGTGTGTTTGATTACTTTTCCAATATTATAAAATTTACTCATTCCTAATTCTGCCAAAACTTAATTGTAACCACACATTTTATACTCATATCAAATCCTGATTTTAATGAGATTTTTCATTTCTTTTTTTCCCGAAAAGTACAATTACAAACTGTATTATAATAATACAAATGCGTATAGAGATACGTCATATTAAAATACAATGAAAATAAATGAATAAGGGGATTATACTACAATTAAATGTAGAAAAACTCTACATAAGAGGAATCAAATTTGACACCTCTAGATCTAGGGCCTCAACTGAGATTTTTCATTTCTATTTATATGTACTGACTTCCCTTAAATTTATTGCCCATGTCTTAAGAATAAGCTCTAAGATGTGTTATGATTCTACACTCGTATTAGGAAAAGAGAGAGAAAGGGGAAAAAAAAAAAGAAAGGCCAAATATCATTACTAATTAATTATTATTGTACAAGACAGTGCCATCCTCAGCTCTCACCAATTGCAAATCGTGTAAACTT
>CAVNYN010269205.1:0-40270 GCA_963692815.1 Nyctanthes arbor-tristis
CATCTATTATGTTATAATAAGATTTAAGTTGATTAATCATGCATTTATGCAATCTATTAATTTTAGTTATGCAATGGTGTATATAAACCTCTATGTATGCAGCTTACTTGATTTTTTTTCCCTTTTTTTTTTTTAAATATATGAATTCATTGGTGTTACAGGATAAGAAGAATCACAAAAAAAAAAAAGTTAACTTCAGTAGAATAGTAAAATAGTAGATTGTTCAAACTGATATAAAAAACGAAGTGCATTATAATAAGGTCGAAACAGAGCCACATAGAGAAAAAAACCATCACAATAAAGTAGTAAAAAAACATAGATGTAGTGTAAAACATAGAAGGTAGGAACACAACTCCAAAATTTAATTTTCTTCTTTGGATTTCAGTAGAGGTGATTAACAATGCAATGGGGACCTTCATGGACGTTGACATGGATAAAAATGGCTAGTGTTGGGGCGCTTTCTTGAGGGTGCATGTGGTGCAACTTGAATATTACAAAGCCATTGCGAAGACAAATGAACATGCAAATTGGAGAGGCTGGGGAGATATACCAAGTTAAGCTCAGGTATGAAAAGCTTCCTGAATTTTGCTCGATGTCTGGTACATTGGAAAGCAAGACATGATGATTTTTGAGGGACAACAATAAGGAGATTGGTCTTTAAATATAAGGTCCCACATTTTAATTCCAAACTGGAACTGGAGTTTCTTATCATAGTTTTTTCAATGGTAAAACGTTAAAAGACACAACTCTTTATGAGCAAGTCCTTTATTATAAAATAAAATAGAAAATCAAGGAAAAGCGGACATCGTCGTGGAAGGTTTTCTTAATTATATATGGACAATAATTGTCAAAAGTTCTTAAGTATATATCAATTAAAACGGAAACTATATGGAAATGTAAATAATGACAAATTGTGAAATTCATAAACATTTCAAGAATGATTACCTAAAAATCAAGCAATTTAAAAAGATTTCAACTTCGACTGAATTTGGGCAGAATTATATACGTATTCTATTGATCACTAGGGTATGAAAATAAGATACACCACTCATTTTTTTTCCTACACCAATTAGCCAATAGCCACTTTAAGGTATCTTATTATTGCATTTCAGATGAATATTGTAACAATCTCTCTAGGATCATCTAAGCAAGTAAATGATAATCATCTCAAGATAGAATCATTTATACACACACAATCAACAATCATCAACAATCATGAATCATCTCTAGGTACTGTACTACTGTTGGCCATCTTCAAAAAAAAAATTAAAGACATCAAATAATGGGGTTGGGGTGATTAGAAATTACAATGCATTTATCCATGAGATGAGGCCAAGAAGGCTAGCGGGCTGGCGGCGGTGCTAGCGGCAGAAGCAGACGGCCGAGGGCAAGGCGCGGGAGCGGCGCGGGCGCACAGTTCAGCTAGCAACAACAAAGGCAGCGACAGCAGTAGGTGAGACAGCAACCGGAAACACGACAGAAACTCCAGATGATGGCGGATTGAGAGCGAAAGAGATTGATTGTTGATTGCCAAATTAGGGTTCTTCAAGTCTCAAATTGGGATTTGGGATATTTGGCATAATTTGGAATTTAGAGATTTGGGAGGAGGATGAGCCGTGTGTGTCTGTCGACTGAGCTCAAAAATTGAGTTTTGTTTCTGAATTTGTTTTTTTTGGTTAATCTGGCAAAATTTTTGGGCCAAAATAATGGGCCCTAAAATTTTAAAGATTGGGCATTTTCTTCAAAATATGGGCTTTGAAAACATTTAAAAAAAAAATGATATGAATATTGGGCCAGATATAATAAATTCACTTTGAGCCCCTATTTGTCTTGGGCCTGAGGCGTCTGCCTCATCGCCTCGGCCCAGAACCGGCCCTGATGCTAGGAAACAGAGGGAAAAGATGAGGATTCCATAAATCTTACGTAAATGTTATGAGTCCGGTTCACCCGTCAGAAGCGGGTCAGGTTTCATCCCCGCTTCTGATGTGGCGGGAGACATGGGCTCTGACTGGGTAATTTCAAAAAAAAAAAAATCTCCAATTGAGGGGATTTCGGTTGAGCCGCACAAAGCCCCAAACCTAACCTGCTCTCTCACCATCTCTCTCCCGCCCACCCCAGTTCCGGCATTGGGGCCTATCGGCGACGACCGGGGAGCGTGGCACTGGCAACCGACTGCGACAGAACGGCCGAAGCTCCGTCACTGCAGGCGATATCTTAACCAAGTTGTTCTTCCCTCTTTCTGGCCGTCTCTCTGCCCTCAACTAAACATAAACATTTGTTTTTTTGGTGTTTTTTTTTCTTGGAAATAACACAGAGCTTAACACAACCCAATGATCATTTATCAATATACAATTGCAAAGGAGATCAAAGTTTTGATATTTTTATTCAATAATTCCTCATTTTCTTGAAGCAAAAACGAAACATCACCCGTCACCACTTGTTCCTTGATCTCTACTTCACCTGCAAACCAAATTCAGAAAGCTTCGTTTCAACCACCTTCTCCTCTGCCTTTCTGTCGCGAGAGAGAGAGAGAGAGACGATTATGTTTGAATCCAAAACGCCCCGCCGGAGCAGAGTTTCTATGTGAGGATGAGGCTTTTACACACTTCAAGAAATAGCAGAAATCTGGAGAAGAGCTTTTGGTACAGATTCTTCAAGTGGATTCTATGGCTTGCTCTTGGGTTTTACTTCTTTTCCTCTTTTCTCATTAGCTACACCAAACCCGCTACCACACTTATTTCCAAAGCCATTTTTTCCCCTTCCAGGGCCTCCCGTGCACTTATTGAAGAATCTTCCGTCACTTCCTCCACAGGCACACAAAAGTCTCTGCCCCATCATTTTTTTTAATCAGAGTATAAATATAAATGCTCTCTATGTTAAAGATTTGACTTTTCTTATTTGTCTTATGAAGGTGATTTATTGAAGGGGATGAAGGTGTATATCTACGATTTACTGTCGGAATACGAGAGCGTGTAGCTTTCGGACGACCGGTGCAGAGAAGGAGAGAGATCTTTCGGGCAGGCCGCGCTCGCCGAGAAGGAGAAAGACGGAGAGAGATCTTTCGCCGGTGCCGCTCTCGCCGCCAATAACCCAGAATTCCGGAAGTGGGGGTAGGGGACAGACAGGGTGAGAGAGAAGGTTAGGTTGGGGCAAGTGGCTGGGGCTCAACTGAAATCCGACATTTCAATTTCATTTTTTTTTTAATCTCTATCAGTGTCCACGTGTACTGCCACGTTAGAAGCCGGCAGGGTAGGTGGGTGAACAAAATTGTAAATCTTTCAATTTGCATATTTGACAAAATAATAATTAAATTAAACACTATCAAATTTATGCATAAAGAGGTTTCAAAATACATGTGCAATATATAAATAATATCAGAAATTTCTTAACAGTTAATATGGTTCTGTTATGCCACCCAACGATTAAGTGGGTGTAACACGCCACGTGGTATCAATTTCATATGACATGTATACATGCACTCACCTTGACACTTATATTTTGTTAGGAATTGAATCATATATGCACAACAAAAATTAAATAAATATTCAATTTCTATGCCTAAGATCAACCTTGTACTCTAAAAGAATTCGTAATAGAAAAATACTTCTTTGATTAACGCCGCACTACAAGAAAAGTCGCTAATAGCGATGGTAATTACCGACGGCCACCAAACCGTTGGTAAGTACCGACAGTAGACATCAATCCGTTGGAAATTTTCGACAGAAAACAGAGACCTTTGGTGAACACCGATGGCAATACCTGCCGTCGGTGATTACCGACGGTATTGTCGCGCAGTCGGCAACTACCGACGATAGGAAAAAGTCATCGGTAATTACTGACGGCGTGACACTGCCGTCGGTAATCACTGACGGTCTCCGTTTTCTGTCGGAAATTTCTAACAGATTGAGTTCTACCGTCGGTACTTATCGACGGAATCATTTGGCTATCGGAAATTATCAACGGCTTTTTCCTACCGTTAACAATTTCTAACTGTTTTCTATGTTGTCGGTAATCTTTAGCCATTTTTAAGGCCGTCGGAAATCTTTAACAATTTACTTAGCCAAAAAATGCAATTGTTTATAACAATGATGTACCATTTTAATAAGTAATATGATGAATCTGTGTGTGTTAAAATTTTATGAAATTTAAATTTCTGTAATTTGTTTTTTAAAATTATACTATGAGTTATATTTTATATATTTTACATTGATATATAAAATTACATACGTCAAACTCATAATATGTCATATAACATGTTATCTAAATTTCTAGTTATCTAAAGATTTAAGTAAAGTGAAATAAGGTTTTTAAAGAAAAAATATATTGAAATAAAACATTCAATGATACAAATGTTTTTTTTTTCATTTATTAATGTTTGAAAATACAAAATATTTTGATATAAGTTACTTTTTTTTGAAAAAATATCACATATATGAAAATTCAAAAACACATGTATGAAAATTTAAGTATCTTAATATCACTATCATACAAAAATTGAATACACGGTTAAAATGATAATTTTTGAAATCTACAACTTGTAAATGACACTATAAATTCTAATTATGTTTATAATTTCAAACTTTCAAATTTTATATGTAGCAAAAACTTAAAATGATAAAGTATAGAGAGATAATGCACAGTGTTAAGTATTTTATCTACTATTTATATATATATACACACACACAAAACATATATTATATTTTTACTTATATTATTGGTTAAAAAAATTATTTATTTTTTAAATTGCAAAAACTATATAAATATACATTAAATATATCAGTGACAACTCTAAGTCACAAAAAGCACTAGTGGCCTAACGGTTGGGACTTTGCGACTTAACTGCGAGGTTGGGAGTTTGAATCACCTTCAATGCAAATAGTGAAATAATATTGATTATGATCTGAATTATAATTTACTACGTGGTATTATTTTATTAGTTGCTTTTTGTAAAAAGTAAAATATTGTGGCTTGACTTTTACATTTTGACTTTTTAAAAAAAGTGAAACTAATAAAATAATACCCTGTATAAGATTATAATCCATATCATAAACCGGGTGAGTTGCCAAACAATTTCTTATTCTTCCTGCATGATCGCATGCCTGCTTAGTTCACCTACCACAAATTTGCAGAAAGCACGTGATTTTCTCTTCTATAAAATGATAGGATATGTTGAATTCTCAAATCCGGGAGTTTGTGAAAATATAAACTTCACCAGTGTTTTGAGCAATTATTGATAGGCAACAACAAACAATGAAGCTAGAAGTGTTAGTAATCTCCAAGGAAATCATCAAGCCATCTTCCCCAACCCCTCACTCCCTTAGAAAACACCGGCTTTCTTATCTTGATCAGTTAGCTCCACCTCTTTTTATGCCTTTTGTTTATTTCTATCCTCGTGCAGATGGCAATAATAATTTCATAAGCAACTCAGAGAGATTAAGCCTTCTGAAAATATCACTTTCAGACGCCTTGACACGATTCTATCCTCTTGCAGGAAAGGTGGTTGAATCCCTCTACGTTGACTGCAATGATGCTGGGGTTGGCTTCGTTGAGGCTCAAGTCAATGTTGGATTGCCAGAAATTCTTTTGAACCCAAACCCTGCTGAATTCAACAAGTTTTATCCCTATGACCTGGATGAGTTCAGAGATTTTTGCATTGCCGTAAAAGTGAGTTTCTTCACTTGTGGTGGTATGGCCATTGGTATAATGTTTTCTCACAAGATCGGGGATGCCACATCGCTAGCTGCTTTTGCAGACAGCTGGGCAGCCATTGCTCGTGGCGATACGGATATAATGCCATACCGCCGCTACCCTAAGTTTGAAGGCTCCACTATTTTCCCACCGAAGGATCGTCTTTGCCTTGGCCAGGAGTTTAAACCAGTGACTCAGGATGTAGTAACAAAGATCTTTGCGTTCCCCGCCTCCAAAATAGATGCGCTCAAGAGCAGGTATGTGGACAAAAAGCTTCAGCGTAGTCGTCCTCCCACGCGAGTTGAGGCGCTCTCGACTTTCATATGGAGCCGTTTCATGGCTTGTACTGATCAAGCAAATTATGCTGATCCAGCTGACAAGATTTATGCAGCAATAGATACCACAACCAACCTGCGTCCAAGTTTTTATCCGCCACTATCCCGAGATCATTTCGGGAATTATTTCAGGCCCGCTACTGCTATCTTATCGGTATTGGACAAAGATTATAATGACAAGGAACATCATCTTCTAGTTATTGACAAAATAAGAGAATCCAAAAGCAATGTGATGAATGGTGATTATTTGGACAAACTCCAGAATGGTTACTCCACGGATCAATTAATGGACATCAAAGATGAGCAGATACGGGTTAGGTTTATCTTCACCAGCTTGTGTAGGTTTCCATTATATGGAGTCGATTTTGGATGGGGTAGGCCGATACGGGTATCATCTGCAAAGTTTGGAATTAAGAATGTAGTTACTTTCTTCGATGCACCATCGGGGAATGGAATTGAGGCCTGGATTAACTTGGAAAAAAATGATATGGCTAAATTTGAAGCAGATATGGAGCTGCGTGCGTATCTTTCCCAAAGCAATATGTGATCCAGTCAAGTCCTGTATGATTGAACTGATGAAAATCCACGAGCTCCGCAAAAGAACATATATATCAACCACATGCATAGATGAGCTCATGCAAACCATCCGTTAATTTTTCTTCAAATATGAATTTATTGTTGATGCAATAAAAGGAAAAGAAGGATTCCCCTGCTTTTGCGAAACTAGTTGGGACCGTGGGTTGCACGATACCGGTTATAATTATTTCTTACTATTTACAACATTTTGCCAATGTTTAGCAATTTCATATAACTTCACACACATATATATCTTTTAAGACATATTTGTTAGGGTAAATTTCACAAAAGTTCCTCAACTTTTGCACTTAGAATTATCTGGGTCTATAATCTTTTTTTAGTGCACTGGATCCTCAATATTTCATAAATACGTATAAAAGGTCCCTCTTGACCGAATCCATCTAAAAGTTCGTTAAACAATTGGTCAAATTTCCTTAATACCCTTACCCTTTAAATTTTGAAAAAACAAAACAAATTTAAAAAATATATAAAAATAAAAAAAGAAAAAAATAAAAAAAAGGAAACTGAAATAGGGTGGGAGGGAGTCCCTTCCCCACCAATGCCATTTCCGACATCTTGAAGCAGCCAGAAATGGTAGTGAGGGGAGAGTCTCCCCATTTTTCTACTGTTTCCAGCAGAGGACAAAGGGGGAGACTACCCCCCTTTCAACTGTCGGAAATGACAGCAAACTTGGGGGGGGGGAGTCCTCCTCTCTCTTTCCTCTGTTGGAAATAGCAGAAAAGGGGGGAGGCTCCCCCCACTGCCATTTTCATCAGCTGCAAGCTACCGGAAATAACAGTCACTCCCTTCATTTTCCCTTTTTTTTAAAATTTTTTTCTTTTTATATATTTTTAAAATTTTTAAATTCTTTTTTTTAAAAAAATTTAAAGGTAATGGTATTGAGGTAATTTGACCAATGACTTAACGAAATTTTAAATAGATTCCGTCAAGAAAGATCTTTTATGCATATTTATAAAAGGTTGATGATCTAATACATTAAAAAAGTTAGAGATTCAGGTGATTCTAAGTGCAAAAGTTTAAGACTTTTGTGAAATTTTCCCTATTTGTTACTTGTTTTTACCTCTTTTCTCTTTTATTTCCAAAAAAAAAAAAATAATAATTTAATAATAATAGGTGCCTTTTTTTGAGAAGTGAGAAGCAATTGATAAGCTGGGTCATTTTCTGGATAAATTTTTTTTATTACTTCATGATATAGCTAATTCGACCCCACGTCCATGTGATGTGACACATGAGAGACCTGGAACGCACTTTTTGCTTGAATCAACTGCTGCCTTCCCCCCACCCAATGTAGCCAGCACATGGACATTGGCAAAGTCCTTCTACTGGGGGACTTTATATAATTACCCACACAATCATTTTGCCAGTTGAAATTTACCTCCAAAAGAATTATTACGAATTCAGCTAGGAAAACACGGCAGATGCTTGTTACGTTCTTGGGTCCATGATTAGACGGGCACACGGCATGTGCCAATCGACATGGATTCTTGTTTTTATTTTTATTTATTTACTATTATTTTTTGGAGCATTTATTATTATTTTAACAACATATTGTTTTTATTGTTGTTCCTATTATTATTTACCTTATTATAACTTTTTTGTATGCAACTTTTTTAATTAAAAGATCGCGTATGAAAATTTTTCATTATTACATTTTCATCAAAAGGTCAAATATACAAAAATCACATTTGTTGATGCCAAAATCTGCCTAGACTCAATAAACGAATTTGATTACGTAGGAAACTTATATTTGAGTTTATTTGGGCTGTAAATGAAGAATTTTTGAGGTTGTTGGAGACGTGTAAAGATAAGTAAATAGAGAGTAAATATTAAGAAGACAAGAATGTTGCAAATACGGGGAGAATCCTTCATTATATGGGATTTCCTCTTATTTATAATGTACAAATTGGTATGTAATGATTACATCCATTAAATGCTTGACCAATGAGAAGTTTTCTAAGCACACTTAGCTAGAACTTGCGTAGGCTATCTTGACTAAGTGCAAGTTAGTTGCTACATCGAGAAAACAATTATTCACTTTACATTAAATACGACTGTCACATCAGCTCCTAAGCGATAAGGCATGTAAGTTGGCAGGTAAGTTGCATGGTGGTTTAATCGTCTATGAGGTTGCAAGGTAATCTGGGCTACTGTAGACGAGCGACCTCAAGAGCTGATGCTCCGGAAGCGGACATATAACGATCTATCAGGTTGCTAAGCTAGTGACTTAGATTACAAAGGAGGTGGTCTGCGACCTGAAGTCCTTGAGTTTGTCAAGGTTGTGATCAGCGACCTGAAGACCGAGACCTTGAGCATGTCAAGGTCTTGACATGGTGGATCGTGGGCCCATACCGATGTGCTGCCAGCCCGTGGCCTAGTGGGCAAGGTTTCTGACTTGAAAGCTGTTGACTGTGATCTGGTACTTATGTATAAACAACATTAATATGTTTCTTTAGTTAAAAAGATATATGAAAATTTTTAATCGTTACATTGTCATAAAAATTTCACAGTATACAAAAATCACATTAGTGTGATTTTTTTTAATAAATAAAAAAGTCATGTATGAAAACTTTTTTATTGCTACATTGTCATCAAAAGGTCACATATAACATAGTTACATTAGTGTGATTTTTTAATGAAAAAGTCACGTTTGAAAATTTTTTCATTGTTACATTGTCATCAAAAAGTTACAACATACAAAAGTCGTACTAGTGTAATTTTTTAATTAAAAAGTCACGCGTAAACTTTTTTTTATTGTTTCATTGTCATCAAAAGGATCACATATCCAAAAGTCACATTATAGTGTGACTTTTAATTAAAAAGTCACGTGTGAAAATTTTTTCATTGTTACAGTGTCATAAAAAAAGTCACATATACAAAAGTCACATTAGTGTGATTTTTTAAATTAAAAAGTCACATGAAATTTTTTTCATTGTCATATTTTTATTAAAAGGTCACATATACAAAAGTCACCTTAGTGTGATTTTTTAATTAAAAAGTCACATGTGAATTTCTTTCGTTGTTATATTGTCATCAAAAGATCACACATACAAAAGTCACGTTAGTGTGATTTTTTTAATGAAAAAGTCACATGTGAATTTTTTACGTTGTTACATTGGCATCAAAAGATCACATACGCAAAAGTCACATTAATGTATTTTTTTAATTAAAAAGTCACATTTGAAAAATTTTTCATTGTTGCATTGTCATCCAAAGGTCATATATATAAAAATCACATTGGTAACTTTTGATTTAAAAAAAAAAAATCACGTATGAAAATTTTTTCATTGTTACATTGTGATCAAAACGCCATATATACAAAAGTTACATTTAATGTGATTTTTTAATTAAAAAGTCACGTATGAATATCTTTTCATTATTACATTGCTATTCAAAATACCACCTATACAAAAGTTACACTTAGTTAGATCTTTTAATTAACAAATCACATATGAAAATTTTTTCATTATTACATCGTCATCAAAATATCACATATACAAGTCACATGAAAATCTTTTCATTATTGCATTGTCACCAAAAGAACACACACATAAGCCACATTTATTTTACTTTTTACTTTAAAGTTTTTGTCACGTGTATCAAGTCGCATTTGTATTAATTACTTTGAAATTAAAAAGTTACATTTAATTAAAACGTCACACCACTAATTACTAAATTGTTTATCGTAACCAAAAGATCATGGATTACATCAATAGATAATTCGCTATGAAATTAACACGTTTTAAAAAATATAACATTACTCCTTATTGAAAAATGGAGAAAGAATATTTAAAAAAAAATAATGAAAACAAAATTTCCAGGCTTCCAGCAACGCCAGGCGACAGCTAGGAAGGCAAAAGGCCCAGTTACGTATATACGGCTGAAATTCAATGTATTTGTTTGATTGAAATAATTTGAACACATTTTTCAAGGGAAATTTTGATGTTAGTAGATGCATTTGTAAAAAATTGGAAAAAAACTATCAATTTTAACTATTTTGTTATTTATAGTTATTATTATTGGAAAAAAATTAAAAAAATACGTCATCTCTAATTTTGAAGAAAATAAATTTCGAAAATAATAAAAAAAGCGAAAACAATTTTAAAAAATAACAAATAATTAAATGATATTCTAAAAATAAGACTCCTACCTATCTAAAACTTTTTAATTCTCTTTCATCTACAATTATCATCACTATATCCGTTTCTCTCTCATCTAGCAATAACCGTCAACCTTTACAAAAATACTTACATTAATAATATTTTGGAAAAAATAAAAAAAACCAGAAAACATTAAACAAAATACAAAAAAATAATTATAATAATTAATGCACGTACTAAAAATAAGACTCCTATCTTAATTAAAACTCTCTAATTCTCTTTCATCTCTAATTAGGGAGTTTTAACTAAGGTAGAAGTCTTATTAGTATTTACATTGATTATTATTATTTTTTTTGGTAATTTGTTTAATGTTTTTAGTTTTTTTTTTAAATTTTTTCCAAAATATTATTAATGTAAGTATTTTTGTAATTTGTTTTCAATAACTACTATAAAAACCAAAATAGTTCTAACTGAGAGTATTAATTAAATTATAATGGTCAATTGATGGGTTTCGGTTAATTACCACATTTTTCAAAGATTAAAATGAAAGGTAGTGTTTTACCTAATTTCCCCGTTCTACTATGTGGCAATGAGCCGTTCAGGCCATTTTCAGTTAGTTTGTTTTTAATTTTTAAGGAAATTAGGATGACACTATTATTATTATTATTATTTTTTTTTTTAAATAAGGGAATAATTCTCATTAGATAAGGAATTATATTGGTTACATCATGAGATAATAAAGGCATTGAGACAGAGACAGTGGCAGAGCCAGGAGCAAAACTTAGTAGGGGGTCAGAAGCAAATCTTTAACTAATAGGGGTGCGAATTATTTTATTTTGTTTATTTTGTTTTTTCCTTCATAAAATAAAATATTATAAAAGTAAAAGACTAATGCTACTTTCTTACACGCAATGTACCATTATTAATTTCGTTAGATATATTTATCTTTATGTACGCATATATATAATTTCATACAATAACCTTAAACAATAATTTTTGATAATAGCATTGATAACTTTGTAATATTTTCACGATCTGAATTTCAACACAAAACTTTATCTATTTAAATATTTAAACCCATATTTTGTTTCAAATTATCATCTCAAAACCAATTAAAGAAACAAAATATTAAAAATAATTGAAATAAAAAAAAAAAAAGGTAAACTTCATTCGGGCCCGCGCCCCCAAAGGCCCCCAAGTGGCTCCGCCACTGCATAGAGATAAAAGAAATACATGGGTTACTAGATGATCTAGTCTAGCCATGCGAGCTAACTCATGTGCAACAGAATTGGCTTATTGTCTAGCACGCTCCATCCTGAAGTTCCCATATCATCATCGAAGTGCAATCTTTTTCCGACAGACCAAATTCAGAGTAGTCGTCCTCTTCCCCATTCAATGCATTGGTGACCGCCTTGGCATCCACTTCGAAGGCAATATTAGAATAATCCTCTTCATTCAACCACTTCATAGCGTCTCTAAGTCCATAAATCTCAGAATGCTAAAGAATGCTAGAGAAGAGCTAATATACGGTTGGATAATGGGAGTGAAGAATTGTTCTAACAGTGGTTTTCTGATGTGCTTGAAAAGAAGGCAGCGGTTGAGGCGGGGAGAATGGGGGCGATTGCTTGGGCCATTTGGAAGCAAAGGATACTTAAATTATGGAGAGGCCAACATCCTTCACAAAAGGTTAACAATGGTATGCACGTCTTTTTGAATGGCAAGATGCTAGGAGAGTCGAGAATGGAGGGAGGCCACCAAGCGTTGAGCAGCATTGGACTAAACCGCCAAACGGCTACCTCAAATGCAATGTTGATGCGGCAATTTATGGTGGAGGAGAAGGCATTGGGGTTGGAATGATTCTTAGGGACGGAGCAGGTCATTTTATTTGTTGTCCAATGCAAACTCTACATGGCACTATTAATTAGTTATTATTTATTTAATTAATTGAAAAACCGAATTAATTACAATGAGATGGAATATTTGCCTGTTATAGTTGAAGAGAATCGGCAGCGGGTAGAACACCAATAGCCGCTCTCCAAAGGAAATTTTTAACTTTAGGCGGAATTTTTAGGTTCCACAGAATTCTACGTGAACGATCCTGGGGGGACTTGTGCGTCTGACTGAGAAGATTGCATTGTCTTATAGCCACTCTTAAACTGAATAAATATTGCCTTTGGGATCAAGATTCCAAAAAAAACTGATCATCTACATAACTACATTGCAACAGCATTGAGGAATTTGTAAGATAAAACTCCGATCTTTTTCATTGCACAATTTGGAAACTCATCAGACGTAACAAAACGAGACTGAATATCCGGTAACCACGGGTCTCAGTCTCGCCAAACTCTAATACTTGTACCCCTGCCAACTCGGAAACAAACTCCCTTTTGTACAAGTTCTTGAGCAACCGAGATGCTTCTCCAAGCATAGCTAGGATTATATCCTAGTTCAGCATCGGGAAAGGATGAACGAGGGAAATAACAGGCTTTAAAAATCCCTGCAACAAAAGACTGCGGCTAGCGGCTTAGCAAGAAACTTCCAGCCGTGCTTAGCCAAGAGTGTAGTGTTAACATTTTGGAGATGCCGAAAACCCAGTCCACCTCTTGATTTAGGAGCACAAAGCCGATCCAAGGTCGTCCATGAAATCTGAGCAAATGTTCAAAGGAAGTAGGAACACACTCATAACATAGTTCGAGACTGACTGCTTGAGCCACTATTTTGTATAGAATCTCTTTCCCAGCCGGAGATAAAAACCTCTCTTTCCACCCTTGAACTCTCTGGCACGTCCTGTCCTTCATAAAAGCAAATACTTCCTTCTTATTTCAGCCCCATTTCTCTATATATCTCTCTATAATAAAAGAGGAAACTCGAATTACTGTTTTCTAGAACAGTACCCTCCTATTTTACCCCTTTTGCCCCTAATTCATTTAGTCAATTTCCTATTTTATCCCTATCAAGATCCTTCTTTTTCTTCTTTCTTTTTGTTTGTTTGTTCCTCTGTTTCTCATTGCTCAGGTTGTCGGATCGATTTTGATGCTGATCTTAGCCACACCTCCGGTGACTCCTTTTGGAAATCCGTCAAGACTCGGCTATTTCTGCCTTCGTTGTTGGGTTTTGATCCTTGATGTTCTTTGCTAAGGTATTGCATAACTATTATTTTTGTTGGTGGATTTAATTAGGAGTTTTAAATCTGCTAATTTTAGGGTACGCTTCGCTTTTCGTCTAGTCTTCTCTTCTCTTCGTCTTTTCTTTGTAGAAATGTTCAAATTTCAGATTCGGGTTTGGATATCTTCTTGTTCGTTTACTTGACATCTCAGAGAAAGGCTTTGTTTGTTTTGAATTCAATTGACAAATTTCTTTTAACTACTTACCTATATTCTTTGCTATCATTTGAACATCTAAGAGATTATATGTTGTGATGTTTCCCCTTCTTTTAGATTTAATTTATTTGGAGCAATGAGTTTAGAGATTAGCAACTTTGTGACTGCAAACTAATTTTGATCATATGAACCCATTTTCTTGATATTAGTGTTGGACCCTGGGTTCAACAATAGAACAAACAGTGAACGTATAATGAATTTCTGGACTTTTATTCAAATGGTATCTGGCTGGTTCTCCTATATCAGTCTCCCATTATGTTTGTATGGATTTCACATGATTGAATTGTATTTAGATGCTGAACTTTGTTGACTTTTGTGTTGAAATCTCGAAATAGGTGTTTGATCTTCTGTTTAAATTTGTGGTTTTCAATTATGGAGTTGTTCAAATGGTATATACATAGATGAATTTTTTTTTTTATTTTGATGCACCTGATGCTTAAGTACCGAAATGTATGTTTCCAGATTCGTACATCGGTAGCTTAATAAGCTTGACATCAAAAAGTGAAATCAGATATGAAGGAGTACTCTATAACATTAACACTGAGGAGTCTAGCATCGGCCTACACAACGGTAAGGCAATTAATGAGATATTTTCAAGGAAGCCAAATCGGAAGCGTTGATTTTTGTGGGTACTGAGATTTAACGATGCGATTTGAATTCCGAATCAGCTTTTAATTTTGGGTAATTTTTTCTCTATTAATTATGTTCATCTTTCCTTCCAATATTTGGGGTTTTTATCATCAAATTCCGTTTCTGTTTTGTGTTGTCTTGTGCAGTTGGGGATTTGTAGCTATCAAAGTCAGTTTTTTGAGCATGAAAGAGGTGAATTACGAGTTTGACTTATGTGCAATTTTCTTTCTTTTTGGTTTCAATTTATTTTTTGTCCTGCGAATAGCCAGAGATCCGTTTTGACGGACATAAGTAATAGTTCTTTCATCATGATGTCTTGATGCATTTTGCTATTAGACATATGTTTAATTTTCTCAAGTTGCATTCTAAAGAATTATTCTCTCTCTACCTTCGTTTTCTTTTCCTTTTTCCGGTGTTTGGTATGTGGTTGATGCTGACTGTTATTTTTTTGTATGAAAAAAGCTCGGGTAGGATATTTTGTCTGTTGTAAGTATATTTGTGTTATTACTAGGTGTTTACTGCTTAAGCAATTATAATTGGATATCAAACGGACTTCTATGGTATGGAGGAAAGTGAAGCATCTTTGATTAGAACTCCTAGATCAAAAGAGCATCTTATAATTCTCATAATCCAGCCTTCGTCATGACACGGTTTTTTAATTTGCATTTTTTTATTCAAGAAGTTATTCAATAATTATTTTTTTGGAAAATATTAATTTGAAGTATAAATAAGTGACACTAACTCTATTGATTTTTTATTTTTTGAAAGGTAAGCTTCTTGAATTTTATAAAATGAATCAAAAATTGATTTTCACTTTAGTTCTTTTTTTTTAGTGCCATATGAGACACCCTTTGATAAGTTTGTACTGTTGTTTAGCAAATCAACTACTTCACTTAGATTAATGGTTTTCAAAGCAAGCATTTAATTTAATTTTTCATCCATCTTATGAGGCTAATCTTAAGTTGGACTAAAACTTCTCTTGCAATCTTTTCATAGACAACTTAACGCTCGCAAATTTGGTCTTGCCATATCACTTTCAAATAATAATCATAATGCTATTCTTACAAATAGTTTAATAACGTTATTTTATATGTAAGCTTCCCAAGAGACTTATGTTTCATTCTAAATTGGATAGAATTAGTTTCTTTCGTAATTGGACCTCTCATGTGAACAGTTTATAAATTTGTTAAGGTTGAGTTCATTTTGAGGTTATCCTTTTCATTTCTGAAATAAACAATAGATTTTAGAATAAAGTTTTCAAGCATTGTTCTGTCTAGAAGAAACCATACATATTTGTAGAGAATAGGAATGTTGGATATGTATATTGTTTTAGTATCCATGGTGATTCTTTCTCGTCCTCTTGATGAGATTGATTAAATTTTGAGTCTTCAATGTTGTATTCCTACAACTTTGAACTTAGAGAGAGAGAAAGAGAGAGAGAGAGAGAGAGTTTAATAATAACTTAAATTCAAAGTATGAATTTATTCTACTTATACGTAGACATCATCCTTGAACTTGACCCGTCTACTACTTTTTATTACATTTAGGATTTACATTTAGGATGAGACTGTGAAAGAAGTAAAATGATTTTGATTATTCATTTGTTCTTTATAATAGATTTACACTTTTGCATTATAGCATTTTTGTTACATTCTAATGTCTAATTCCATGTATATTTACTTTTGTTTTTCAGCTTATTTTGTTGGAACTTGCTGGTTAGTTTCCGATTTTAAGTTGATGTGAACTTGCAACAGCTGCTCATTTTAGCTTATAGATATTACGTAATTATCAAGTTTCAAATTGGAATGTAAAGCAAGTAACTCTAATTTGACTCCATATAGTGTTTTCAATTTAATTGATTTTATGGAGTATGCATATATTGATGCTTTCGTATGAATCTTTCATTTTATACAATTTGGTAGGATCCATATGGCCTTTGTGGTAAATTGTCACCATATTTGTGGGAAGGTGTTGGAATTTTGTTTCTTCATAAAAAAAGTGCACATATGTTCTTGAAATTTCTACCTTCATTAACAAAAAAAATATTAAAACATCAAAAGTTGCTGCATTTTATTCATGTTGGAATTTTATTCCAACACCACAAAAAATATATTTCAACTATCAATTTTAGAACAAAAACTCAGCAACACGGGCAGCGCCCGTGCCGCACTTAGTATAAAATTAAAAGAGCCACTTGCATTGGCACTATTCACACTTTTGTAGGCTTTTTTCCTTTGTCCCTTTTTTTATTTTTTTTTATTTTATGCCTTGTTTGTTTGTTTCTTACTTAATGAGTTTCGCTTATTTTTAGCCACTTTTATCGGCACTATTCACACTTTTCTAGGTTTTTTTCTTTTTCCTTTTTATTTTTAAATTTTATTCCTTGTTTGTTTGTTTCTTATTTAACGAGTTTTGCTTATTTTTATTTTTTACATGATTATGATTTTATTTTTAAGTCAAACATATGCAATATGGTGTCAAATTAAAGATCATTAATATGAGTTAACAAGTGAAAGTAAATTATAAACATATCATTCGTATTATTTAAAGTAAAAGTTTTACTTTATTTACTTTTTATCAATGTCCTTATATTTTAAAATTAGTTATTATTATTAGAGTCCAATAATGATATTTATTATATGAGTCTTAATATCGAACCAAGCATTCATTATAAACCAAATTCATGATATGGTGGAATGTGGCCGGGCGTGTGACAATAAAAGAACATATGTTAATTTCTTTATTGAACTAAGTTATATGATTATTATAAGTTAACCAACGATTGGTTCCAGATTATTTTCAAAATACAATTATGTTATACGATTTATGAATTTATAATTAAATTCATTTGATTCTTACATTATTAATTTCAATTCGACATCATTTTCTTATAGTAAAGTAAAATGTAATAAATATTAAATTTTTGAATTAAATTCAATTTATTTGTTCTATTAGTTAGTTAAATAATAATAATAATTTTAATATGTCAACTTTTAATGAAACTTTTTATAAATTACTTTAAACATACAATTATCCTTAAAAAACTCATTTTATTTATTATTACTAAAATCTCTTTTACAATTCTAACCAATATCGTGCAACTTGCACACATGATCACAACTAGTGTTTTTTAAATGTACAAAGAAATTAGATTTGTTATTGCTATGGTTGAAATGAAGCAAAAGAAAAGGCCAGCGATGGCAATATAATATTTTGTTTATTTATTTATTGGATACAACAAGTGGTGGTAATTATTGAAACGCGAGATAGATATAGAGAAATGGTTGAAAAATAGAGATTGTCAAATTTTGATTAGTATATTTCCCTTTTCTATAATTTGATTTAATTATATTGTAGTTAATTACCTTTTGGAACAAATTACTGTTTTTTTTTTGGGCCTCATTACAATTTAAATATTTCATATACAATAAAATAAATTATATTTAGGTTTACATTAACTAGCTATTTTATATAGTTTGAATTGTGTTGCAGCGGTTAGCTAGATACTCACGTTTTGAGCAGAAGGTCCACAGTTCAACCACACCTACCCTTCCCTATATTTCCCTTTCGTTCCCCATATATCTCCGTATTTAGAACATGACCATTTTCATTAAATGCGGTTCCCATTGTTAGAACCTGCCAAAATAAAAAATGAGGACTAGAATTTGCCAAAGGGTTAATAACCAATTAATCTAGCAATAGAATGGGAGTATGGGACACATTTGGATTTATTTAAAACTATAGTGTATCCGTTGTACATGGACTAACTGTGTTTTTTTAGCAACTTACAGGATAATTTTTGACAATTGCAGGTAATCAACGATCTAAGGAAATAGTACATCGCTAACAATTAACGTACAGTATACCCACACATATGTAAAATTTATTATTATTTTTTTCTATGTCAAATCTAATGCGATAGACTCATTATACCATGAGGCTCATTGCACTTTCTAAATCTGGGAACATACAGCCGCTACATGACAAAATTTGCCAGGAAACTAATTCGTTATAGGAAACTAAATTGCATTTTCATATGTTACAAGAGTCGAGACAAATATCAAATTCTTACTATGTTCCAACTACTCTGCTCGTATTAGCGTCAGTCTCATTTCCTTCAAAACTTCTAGCCATGCCAAAGTGTGATATCTTAGGGTTCATGTATGAATCTAGCAAAATATTATTGGCTTTGAAATCTCTATGGATGATTCTGAGACGAGAATCTTAATTAATATATATATATATATATATATATATATAGAAGTTCCCAAACAATACCATTTATAATGTGAAAACGCTAGAGCCAATCAAGCCGTGCACTTTTCATTGGACCTACCAAAATATTGTGTGTCACTGTCCGGTGAGGATACATTACTTGTTGGATGGTCAAAAGTGGAAATCAGTTCGAAGAATTATAACCAAGCATCTTTCATAATACAATACCAGGCAATGGAATCTGTGGTTAAAAAAAAATAACAATAATAAAATAATAATGAAGGTAAGCAATGGTTTGCTTGGGGGACCATCCGTTTCTGTATACATATTGGACAATGAGTACAAGCTTTTATGTAGAGTATTAAAAAAAAAAAAAAAAAGCTACGGTTGTGTTAAACCATTAAGGACCTATATTTAAGTTAGAAAGAGTGAGAGACGAGGGAGCGAGCTTAGAAAATTGATTCAAGGATTTCTACTTAAAAACCAGAAATTTCCCAAACCTAAGAGGATAGTTGGTCACCAACATAAGAAATGTGTTACGCTCGTCCCATCGTCTCGAATATGCGCCCAAGATATTGAATCATTTTGGTATTATCATTGGCGATAGAATGCTACTAGTTATAATAAATAAATCATAGAAAACCATTTAACTCATGAATGGAGTACTCAAATTTAGAAGTGCTTCTCTTTTTTCCTTTTTTTTTTTTTTTGAACATTACAAGAGGATTGTAGGGGATGGGAATCGAACCCTTAACTAAGGGTTTAAGGAACCATTCAAATTTAGAAGTTATATATAGGACTAGTAGAAATGTACTAGAATGACGATTACGGGCTATTTCAGTTTCTCAATTCTCAGTACTAGTGTTCTGACAAAGAATTACTTTGATTTTTCCTATTTTTGTTTCCTGAATCAAGTATCATATTTGGTATAGCGCAATGATTTATTTGGAAACTACGTAATTTCAATAGATCTTAGAACTAAAAGAACCGCAATGATTTATTTGGAAACCACGTAATTTCAATAGATCTTAGAACTAAAAGAACTCAGGGACTCTAATGTGACTAATTGGCAATCTTCTAAAATAAATGTACATATTGGCAAGATTATATCCCGGTTCAGCAAAATTATCATTAGGTTGAACCTTCTCTATCGGGTTTCGAAATCACTCATGGTTATTTTATTTGCATTGTGCTTGGGTGTAGGAATTTCTTCATTACAGCAACTCATTCCCATGAAAAATCCGGGTTCTTTGGGATCAGGCAGATTGGTCCCCTCTTCATTTCCTAGCATAAAAAGCACAGAGGACATTAGTGGCCTCTGTTCTGCGAGTTTCTGGACACATAATAAGCCCACATGTATACATCTCTTCACTTGACATTCAACATATGAATCTTTCAAACATTCATCCATTAGTCCCAAAGCCTTGTCTTCTTTCCAAAGGAGCCATGCCTACAAATATTGCTCGAGTTAGACGACTTCTGTTGCTGGCAGGAAAACAGAATTAATGGAATATATAGAAAGTTATTTAAGTTTCTGCTACTAACATGTCCTAGAAGGCTATTATAGTGATCCATAAGTCTGAAGCTTCTATTTTGTTTTCCGGTCACTATCTCTAACAGGACAACTCCCAAACTGAAGACATCTGACTTCACTGAGAACTTCCTATCAAAGGCATATTCTGGAGCCATATAGCCATTGCATAATGTTATAGTTGATGTGATATTGACAAACAATTAGTTATTTTCCTCATCTTCAATTTTTTTTTTTTTTTTTTTTGGGTTTGACTGAAGCAAGGATAAACTTACTAGGTCCCAATAACTCTTTTTGTTGTTGTAGTACTGTGACCTGCTCCAACGATCCTTGCCAAACTGAAGTCTGAAATCTTAGGATTTAGATTTTCATCAAGCAAAATATTGCTGATTTTGACATCCCGGTGGATAATCTTTAGTCTAGAGTCATGGTGAAGATAGAGCAGTCCCCTTGCAATCCCTATAATAATGTCAAAACGCTTAGCCCATGTGAGTATTCTCCTTCCATCTTCATCTGCACATAATGGATCACTTTCTGTTAAAACCAGACACTTGATCACCTTTAGAATGAAAATAACGACCCGTATATTTACAAAACAAATAGATAAAGAGTTTGTAGGTCAAACCAAAAATAAATTTATCCAAGCTTTTGTTCTCCATATACTCATAGATTAGCATCCTTTCGTCTCCTCTAGTGCAACATCCCAAAAGTCTAACAAGGTTTTGGTGTTGCAGTTTGGCAATCAAACTCACTTCATTCTTGAATTCCTCAAGACCTTGTCTGGATGTTTTTGACAGTCTTTTTACTGCTATTCCTTGTCCATCTAATAAGCCACCCTGAATTCGCAATATAGAGTATGAATGTTAAGAGGAATACTTTTGTACTATGTGAAAGCTTGTACCTCTATTTTTTGCTGAAGCAGTTACCCTGTAAACAGGGCCGAAACCACCTTCACCAATCATATTTTCAATGGAGAAGTTATCTGTGGCAGCAGCTACAGTTGGCAAATCGAATAAAGGTAATTCTAGTTCCTCTGTTTTCCTTTCTACACCTGTAAAATGAATTGTTGCCTTTTAAGTCTTTAATTTCATGCTCTGTGTGAATTACATATGCTTAAGCAGCATGTTTCTTTTTTGATGGAAAACGTTAGTGAAGTGAAGAAGATAGGTATCGTTACCTTGTCTCTTTGGTCTTTTCTTAAGACGTATGACCGCATAGATTAAGCCACAGAAAAGCATTCCAACTGCACTCAGTATGAAGATTAGCCTTTTGGATCTTTTCTTCCTTTTACCTAGATCATTGCTGGCTTCTACAACAAAAAAAAAAAAAACCAGAGATGATGTCACTTTTTATTCACATGATCTTGTTTTAGTTAAATCTATAGTTTCTTGCGTTCAAATAAAGCAACAGATCCTTAAATGTTCCTTTTTTTCTTGCAGAACCTGGTCATGAAATTTAGTTAACTTTCATCTGTGATTTGATTTCTCCCCTGTATTAGTTACAAATTATATTGTGAAGGATCTCAACTCTTATTTCACATTGGAACCTCCTATCCTGCCAGTAAAACAAGTTTCTTGTTTTCAACTTGAGAAAAATACAAATGAACTAAAGATACGGCGCTTTTATTAATCTGTATTAACCTAAATTTCTGCCACTCATTTTCCCCCATGGCATAATTCTTTTGATTGGAATATTAGAAAGAAATCATTGGAAGATAGACTTACCTAGTTCTGAAACTGGCAAGCGGATGTAGATATTTGGAATGCTGTCTACTCCAGAAAGTTCTCTGATATCAATCAAATCGCCAAACCACATCAGGCAGCCAAAGACTCCGCCATGTATGGTAGTAGTCGTATAAGCTATACAAGAACAGTTTTTCAAACACTGAACTTGACACTCATTATCATTAAAACTTGTAGTAGCATTCAGTTGAAACTGCAATGTATCTGGAAATTTGACACCTAACTTTAGAAAGCCATCACCTTCCTGGCAATTTGGTGGCTTAATTCTAACACATCCACCAGACCAATCTTCCAAGTTCCAATCCTTTTGAGATTTAGGAGCATATCCCTTCAGACACTCGCATATTGGTGTTTTACTAATTCTGCAGATACCATTAGGACCACATTGAGCATAATTGTCACATGAATCGCGTGGTACCGTGATAACAAGATTCCATCCAGTTCGTCTCTCATTCATAATACAGCGATGGAGAAAGCCTGAGGGGTCTAAAGTTAATCTTGTCACTAATGGACCGTTGTCAGAGAGTGAAATCCAGTCTTTATTGAATTTCAAAGGCAGTTTAAAAGGATTAATGGAGGTTATACCCAGCTGACTGAAGGATTGTCCATCCCAAGGGCCACTGCGACATCTTTTATCCTTTCCATTGTAGAAAAGTAATTCAACTAGGCCATCATGATATACTAACCTCTAACTAAAACCTCCAACTGACGGATCATCAGAACTTCTCCAAGATGTCAAATATTTATCCTCAGTGTTACCCAGGTTGGTGACCATCTCCATTCCTGGCAACCTCGTATCACATGGGTAATCAAAACTTTGCCATATGTATTTGTTGAAAGTTTCAGTTTCCTTGTCCATAAGAACAAGGTTTCCTGTATGCAACAGCTGTACAACTGGTTCTGATGCAATCGTTGATGAGGTTGATGACCAGATGATGCTATTGCCTCTTATAAGGACTAGAGTTCCATTCCTGCTCATAGTCAGGATTCCTAGTCTGTCTGCAAGGGGCTTGTTTCTATTTGCAACCCAAACCACAGCATCCGGGGTAGCTTTACACCATATCCCCAAGAACCTGTAACTAGACTTACCGGGGAAGAAGAATCCCACCTCAAACATTTGTCCTTCTGAAATTAAAGTCTGCCCATCAAGCAAGGTTTGATTTGCAGAAAGTGTATCTACAGCAAGAGACAAATCTAGAAATGCTAAAGAATAGACAAGAGCAGCGACAATCATTTTAAATTCTGATTACACCAACATTTTTCTGGGTCAGAGAACTGGAAGCAAGAGGAGTGTTCTTTCTTTTCCACTAAAATAACAATGTAAATTCAATCTGCTGCATTTTCCTGAATAAGTCAATAAAAATCATCAACCTTTAGTCAAACACGTTTACATGACTTTTGCTTCAATAGGTTGGTGCTCTTGGTCTTTGATTAAAACACTAAAATTTTTTATTTGTGTAACAGCCTGCAAGTCAATGGAGAAAGCGAAAGATACTAGAATGCTTCAATTTGTGGATTAATTTTTGCCTGTCATCAGTCTTTAAAACAATATGTACCCGGTGACATAGATCAGAATGATTAAAAGTAAGCTGTAAGATTTGTGTAGTACGTGGATTCCACAAATGTGTTAATGTAATTAGTTTGACTAATTTCTATTTTGAAATAGAAATGTAGAACGGAATAATTGCACTACTAGTTTGATTGCGGAAGCTTGAAGATGATATTTAACCTTATAAAATAAAATAAACTAGTTAGTCACTTACATTTTTGTTATTGAATTTAAATTAATCCAAACAGTGTGAGCTACTATAACAATTCCAGACACCATGAAATGAATTATTATATAGTTGTGGGATTGAAATTCTTACCATGTCTAGTGATGGCAACGGGTCGGGTTCGGGGCGGATCGGGTCCGTCCCGTCCCGACCCACGAAGGATTTTGCTCGCCTCGTGACCCGCCAAAATTCGGGGCGGATGGGGCGGGTGTCGGGGCGGGTCGGTCGGGATTTCTGACCCATTTAGCGACCCGTTTAGTATTTTTAATATATTTTTTATTTTTTTCCTTTTTTTTAATTTTTCTATTTATTTTTAGTTGTTTTAATTTAAACGGGGTGGGCAGTTCGGGTCGACCCCGGCCCGCCCCACTCCGCGACCTGATTAATCCATTTTCGCCCCGCCAAAATTTTTGCCCCGTTCGGTTCGGGGCCCCACGGGTTCTCGGATGGGTCGGTTCAAATTGCCATCCCTAACTATGTCCCAACTATGCAGATTGTTTCCAAAGTTTGATGTTAGAATATAGCAAAACATTGCTAGCTTACAGCTCTTGATTCTGTGTCTAGAATCTTGATGGAGGTACATAAACCACTCAACAATACAATTATGACTTGGAAACACTTAGGCCAATTAGAAACTTGTTTACTTTCATATTTTTGAAAATGTATTTTTTAAAAACAAAGAACATTTTTGTGAAGAAAAATGAGTGTTTTCAGTGACACTAAAAACGAGGAAGATTAATGAAAATGAATAATATAAGAGAGTCAAATTAGACCTATTTTAATAAGTAATCCATGATGGAACCAAACATTCAATAGGCTGTGCCTTTTCCTGTGAATATGCCAAATGGTTCTTTCTGTCACAAGGATAATTTTTCTGTCGGATACTTGGAAACTAAAAATCAATTTGGATCCCTAGAAATAACTTTATCCAAAATAATATTGTTCTTTAATGAAAGAATTTTGTTATGTCCCGTGTTTTATAATTGATTGGAACTTTCTTTTTTTCACCTTTGGATTTGGACAAATGTGTGTGTCAAACTCCTTTTGCCCTTATTTTAAATTGGTACTCCTGACGTAGAGTTCCGTTAGCTGATTATTGCTAGATGAATAGTTCCGTTACCAGACTTCTATTACAAATATATTCATAGATCAACATCTTTTCTTCTCCCTGATTGCAGCATCTTGGAAGCTTCACCAGATTTCAATGCTGAAGTTTAGCTATACATATAACTTCATTCTTGAACTCATCAATTTCTTGAAGTGAAGTTCTTGACATCCATTTGACAACAATTTCCTTCCTGTCCTCCAACATGCCCTGTACCAGATCTTATGCCCGTGAAAGGTATTTATTTTGTATGAAGCCATTTCTCAAAATTCAGCTCCACTCGCTTTCCGAATCTATTTAGTAGAGCATGGATACTTTCTTGCATACCGAGGAATTTCTCATGAAGTAAATTCCAAACGTTATGTGAGCAAAATACTATTACCTTGTAGATCAGTCCAAAACCACTCTCTCCAAGCATGTTGAAACTTGAAAAACCATCAGTGGCTTGAGTTAAATTACTTAAGTCAAACATTGGTAGCTCTATGTCTTTGTTGTGAGTTTCATCAGTACGATCCTCTTTACAGTATTGGTAGCTCAATGTCTTTGTTGAAACTTAAGCAATGTATTGGAACAATTTTGATCAAGAAAAGCAATAGAAGGCTTACATTTTCAAAAAATAGGTAATCCTATGTTCTCTAATTTTCTTCAGACAGAAATCCGAGTTTTTCCTACCTCCTTTTCTCAGCCTGTTGTTACTCTTCTTCCTTCTCCGAGGATATATAATCTAACAAATCCCGAGCAGCCATTCAAATTTACTTCAAGAATTACCCTTCTCTTTCCTTCTAAATTTGCAAAAGTTCTTATATCTAAATAAAACTAATGTTGCTATCTGTGCTTTTAGTGATAACTGATAACTGACAACTGAGTTTTATTCAGAGTAATTGAACTTTTTTTTCCTTGTGTTCAACTGTAAATTGATAACTATGTATACTTGGATTGTTCAACCACATAACTGCATTTAATTTGATTTCTTTGGGATCATTAAAATATCATTTTAAATGGATTAAGTTCACTTACTCAATGTGTAATGTTACAAACAAAACTTGGAAAGATAGAGAAAAAAAAGGGTTGCAGGGGAAACAGCTGTGGCCAAATGCTCACTGGTACACTGAAAATGCGTGATCGTGCTTGATGCATACTGGATCTTCACATATCATCTTCATACTTGGCCTCTATGTTGTACATAAACCCTTGAAATTGATCTGAAAATCCTGCCCACAAATTGTAGGGTAAAGTCTATCACTAAATGGGGTACCAAACACTCTTAATTGTTTATGTAACCATACAAATGGTATCAGTATACGCATATACACAACTGTGAATTTAGCATCAGTGTCATACAATTGACTTCAACTCGTCAGACGATGATAAGCCTTAAGTGCGTCAGATTCGCCTTAAGGTGTCTTCCTAGATGGAAGACAGATAAAAGTAATTACAGTGAAACAATATATACAATAATTCTTTATCGTGCTTCCAGCAGGGTAATTGTCATCTTGTTCACTGAACTTGGTGCATTTGTGCTAGTTGAATTGTCATCAACAAATAAATCTCTTTCTGCATGGAAACCAGGTTGTTTAGCTTGCGGCAATACAACATCATTTCCCAACATAAATACTACTGAAGACATGCTTGGCCGGTCTTTTGAATATTGTTGAACACATAATAGTCCTACGTGGATTGATCGCAGAACTTCTGATAAATATACTGAGGCACCGCGGCATGTATCAACTAATGAGACAGACCTCCCTTCCTTATAAAGCCTCCATGCCTGCAATAATGAACTCAGTTAGAAGGACAAGATTCTATTGAAGTACATAAAAATTTAGTAGTACAGCTAGTCTTACATGTCCTAGAAGGTTATGGTGGTGATCTATGTGAGAAAACCCTCTGTTTCTTTTGCCACTCACAATTTCAAACACCAGAAGACCAAAACTAAATACATCTGATTTTACTGAAAACACGCCATCTATAGTATATTCTGGAGACATGTAGCAGCTACATGACAAAATTTGCTAGGAAATCAAGTTAATAGGAAACTAAATGGCATTTTCATATGTTACGAGAGTCGAGAGGATCAAATTCTTACTATGTTCCAACTACTCTGCTCGTGTTAGCGCCAGTCTCATTTCCCCCAAAACTTCTAGCCATGCCTAAGTCTGATATCTTAGGGTTCATGTCTGAATCTAGCAAAATATTGTTGGCTTTGAGATCTTTATGGATGATTCTGAGACGAGAATCTTGATGGAGATATAGAAGTCGCCGAGCAATACCATTTATAATGTGAAAGCGCCTGGGCCAATCAAGTAGTGCACTTTTCGTTGGACATGCCAAAATATTTTGTGTTCTGTGAGGATTAGTTACTTGTTGGATAGTCAAAAGTGGAAATCAGTTCCAAGAACTATAACAAAGCATCTTTCAGAATACAATACCAGGCAATGGAATCTGTGGCTTAAAAAAAAAATTAAAAAAAAAACAATAATAATGATAAAAAAGATGTCTGCCCAATTTTATTAGTGGCCGTAAAAATCTAAGTTTCGTATTTGGAAAATGTTTATGAAACACTTTTACTTCGATCTTGTGTAACTGGTATCTGGATAAAATATCACATTCCCTGATTGTGCGAAATGAATTTTTCTTACCAAATAGGATCAGGTCCAAACTTCTATTAGGCACGTATTCATAAATCAACATCTTTTCTTCTCCTTGAATGCAACATCCTAGAAGCTTCACCAGATCGCGATGCTGAAGTTTAGCTATACAATTGACTTCATTCTTGAACTCATCGAGTCCTTGAAGTGAAGTTCTTGACAGCCGCAGCAATCTCCCGTCCCCCCTCCATTAGGCCCTATATCAGGATGAGTTCATGTAAAAGTTGTTCATTTTTCACAACGATGATTTACAAAAATCATCTTCCACTTACATTAGCATAAGATGATGCCTTCATGCACAATAAAAGTAAATTTCAGAATGATTCTAGATTACTGTGTTTCGATTAACTCAAGAAAAGAAGTATGCATCTGAAGTGCAGTGTCTGCACCGTTAAAGAAATTACATATTACCTTGAAAACTGGTCCAAAACCACCCTTTCCAAGCTTCTTGTTAATTGAAAAATTATCAGTAGCTTTAATTACTGTATCTAAGTCAAACAGTGGTAGCTCTATGTCTTCCTTATTACTTTCATCATTGTGATAGTCTGAAAAATTATGTCCTGGGCCACCTGAGCAATAGTTACTAACTGGATTAACTCGACAGGGAAAAGCCAAGGACAGCTTCCATTTGCACAATATATTTTCATTTGCATACCTTCTCTCAGCTCGTTGTTGCCCTTCTTCCTTTTCCGGAGATACAGAGTCAGAGTCAGACCAAGTAAAAACATTCCTGTCAACAATGACAAACTTACTACAAGAATTTCACTCTTCCTTCCTTCGGATTCTGCAAAATTTAATTTCTTTAAATGATGATGCAACTTTGGAAGTGAGTAGACACTGTAATGACCATGTAAAATAGGTAAGTATTAACTTCCAGATCCTTCTTGATCCAAGGAGATGTAACTTCTTTGAATATCTTTCTACTATGTCCAGTTTATTTATCAACAAAAGAACTCTATGAATTCTAATATCAGGAAAGTATATCGAAACCAATGTGAATCCCTGAAACTAAGCTGCAGGATTAAAAGTCAATTGAATTTAAAACTGTAATGTTTGATGACATAACATTGGGATCTTCAAAATATAAGGAATTTGTTGAATAAAACACTTACCTAATTCTAAAGAAGCCATTCTGATATACACATCCTATCCTTCGGCAGATACCTCTTTGATGTCATTTAGGTCTCCAAACCAAAGTAAGCATCCACTTCCTTCCCCTCTGCTTATATCTAAGTTAGTATAAGCAGTACAATTGCAATTCTTTAAGCACACTTCCTCACATTCTTTGAGTGTCATGGTTTTGTTATACCATGAATATCGTGTATTTGGCAATTTAACACCAGAATACCTCAGAAAACCATCTCTATTTTGACAGTTCAAGCGAGTTTTGCGGACACATCCATTCGACCAATCTCCCCTATCCCAACCTTCTGGATCTTTTGGCACAAATCTTTTTAAACATCCACAAACAGGTGAATTTGAGCATTGCAACTGCCATATGCACCACAATTTTTATAGATATCACAATTGTCTCTTGGAGAAGTCAGGTAAACCACCTACTCTTGCGTTCAATTAACCCACGTCAAGCGTTGTGCAACACCACTCTGGCTCAGTGTAAACCATGAAATAGTTGTTCTATTAAAGAGCTGATAATTATAATACACCTCTTTATAGTTTATAACTAATCCAAACTTGAAAATAGCATTTTTCCTTAAGTTTGGTGTCCTGCTAAAACGGAGGCCATTCCACGGACCAGTCCGGTACAACTCAGTTGAACCGTTTTTCAAGATATTCTGTGGATAACCAGTAGGATCACAGTGATATGTATAATCTCCCGAAGACGGATCATCATTGCTCTTCCATGATGATAGATACACCTCCTGACCTGTTGTAAAATTCCAACCAAGCTCCATTCCTGGTAAAAGTGTATCAGTGGGATAATTAAAACTCTCCCAAATGAAATTCCCATGGTCATCATCATTTGCATCTTTTACAACTAGGTTTCCTGAGTCTAACAATTTTGGTATTGGAGCTTTCAGAGGTTGTGATGCATTAGAAGACCATATGATGCTACCATTAGTGTCATTGAGGGAACCAAAATTCCTGGCAGGTCAACCTTCAAGACTCCGGATTTATTTGTGAGTGGAATCTCTCTGTTAGCTATCCATACCACAGTGGGAACTGGGATATCCTTGTACCAAATGCCCACATATCGGTTCTTGGAATTTCCAGGACTAAAAAATCCCAATTCAAAGCTTCCGTTAGAGGAAACCATAGTTTCCCCATCTCTAAGGATCTGTGTAGTTGTTATAGTATTTTTTTGACTGGAGATCATTTCGATGAACATTAAAAAAAGTTAAGATAAAAAGTAAAGGGAAATCTTTATTCAGTATTATCATGGTTAGAGTGTTGTTTCCTTCTCTCTGTTTTTTTTTTTTTTTTTGGAGACAACTGACACAATATTGACTTACTACAAGGTGTATAGAGTATGCACTTTAGTTTGTTGAGACGGACCAACGAAAATGAAGATTGAGAAATTGCAATTAAGATTACTGCTCACTCAATTGGCAGTCTGAACTCTGAAGTATTATAAGGTTAAGTTTAAACTTCAAATTTCTTGCCGTGCTGTGTCATTGATATGGACAGGACATTTTGTGGACCATCAGCATGGAGTGGACACAAGAACATAAGAAATTCAAAATTGCTGACTATTCCATGATATTTGGAGCTATTCCCCTTCTTTATTTCCGCTGATAACGACCTGGAATTATTTGATCTTGCCATCTATACTTGTATTGATTAATTTTTATTAGGACCATTTTTGTTATTAACATGGATAGCTATACACCAATTTGAACGAGGGAATATTGAAACACTAACTATCCTTTGATATGTTGACTATTCCATTCTTCCATTCCCACTGATATTGACATGGAATAATCAAGTCTTCCATTTATGTTTGTAGCAAACGACTGTCCATCCAACTTATGAAAATATCAACTGTAATTGCAAGTAGGCAATGCGGACATTAAATTCTGTTGAACTAGACTTTTGAGTTGAAGTGGGTTGAAGTTACTCTATACATACCCCCGAGATACATTATTAATACAAGGGCTCGATGTCCAGCCTGGGCTATCCCTGACAGTCTCGGTTAGATTGCACCTTCGCCTAGCCAAGAATTAGGCCTTGATTCCTTGACTCGAAATTCAGAGTTTTGTTGCTGGTGTAATTGTGTTAGAGTTTCTTAGTTTTCTGCACTCTGTGGCCCTTGTGTAGGCCATAAGGATAGCTTGTGGATATAAGCAATTGTTACTGAACCAATCAATCTCTTTTAGCATCTTGCTTGGGGGCCATCCGTTTTTGTATACATATTGGACAATGAGTACAAGTTTTATATATGTAAAGTAAAAATAAAGGCTGTGTTAAACCATTAAGGGCCTATATTTAAGTTATAAAGAGTGAGAGAGGGAGTGAGATTAGAAAATTGATTCAAGGATTTGTACTTGAAAACCAGAAAATTTCCCAAACCTAAAAGGATAGTTCGTCACCAACATAAGAAATGCCTTAGGCTATGCACCCAAGATATTGAATCTTTTTGGTATTATCATTGATGACAGAATGCTACTAGTTATAAATTGTAGAAAGCCATTTAACTCATGAATGAAGTATTCAAAATTAAAAGTTATTGTTCCGCAGTCCAAGTTATAAGCATTATATATAGGACTAGTAGAAATGTACTAGAATGACGATTACGAGCTATTTCAGTTTCTCAATTCTCAGTACTAGTGTGCTGACAAAGAATTACATGATTTTTCCTATTCTTGTTTCCTGAATCAAGTATTATATTTGGTGTAGCGCAATGATTTATTTGGAAACTACGTAATTTCAATAGATCTTAGAACTGAAAGAACTCAGGGACACTAATGTGACTTATTGGCAATCTTCTAAAATAAATGTACATATTGGCAAGATTATATCCCGGTTCAGCAAAATTATCATTAGGCTGAACCTTCTCTATCTCGCTTCGAAATCACTCATGGTCACTGTATTTGTATTTGCATTGTTCTTCGGTGTAGGATTCTCTTCATTGCAGTAACTCACTCCCATGAAAAATGCAGGTTCTTTTGGATCGGGTAGATTGGTCCACTCTTCATTTCCTAACATAAAAAGCACAGAGGACATTAGTGGCCTATCTTCTGCGAGTTTCTGGACGCATAATAAGCCCACATGTATACATCTCTTCACTTGAGATTCAACATATGAATCTTTCAAACATTCATCCATTAGTCCCAGAGCCTTGTCTTCTTTCCAAAGGAGCCATGCCTACAAATGTTGCTTGATTTAAACGAGTTCTGTTGCTCTCAGGAAAACAGAATTATTAATGAAATATATAATATCATAAGCTAATGAGAAAAAGTAAACTCAGTTTATTTGCACTACTTACATGTCCTATGAGGCTATTAGAGTGATCTATATGTCTGAAACTTCTATTCTTTTGGCCAGTCACTATCTCTAACAAGACAACTCCCAGACTGAAGATATCTGATTTGACTGAGAACTTCCCATCAAAGGCATATTCGGGAGCCATATAGCCACTGTATAATGTTATTTTGATGAGAATATTGACAAACACTTAATTATTTTCCTTCTCTCTCTCGGTCTCTTTTTGGCTGAATCAAAGGATAAACTTACTAGGTCCCAATAACTCTTTTTGTCCTTGCGGTACTTTGACCCCCTCCTAAAATCCTTGCCAAGCCGAAGTCTGAAATTTTAGGATTTAGATTTTCATCTAGCAAAATATTGTTAGTTTTGAGATCACGATGGATAATCTTTAATCTAGAGTCACGGTGAAGATAGATCAATCCCCTTGCAATCCCTTTAATAATGTCAAAACGCTTAGCCCATGTAAGTATTCTCCTTCCATCTTCATCTGCACATATTTGTGTCACTTTGTGTTAAAAACAGACACTGGATCACATTAAAAATGTCATACATATATTTTACTGAACAAATAGATAAAAGAGGTTTTTAGGTCAAACCAAAAATAAATCTATCCAAGCTTTTGTTCTGCATGTATTCATAGACTAACAGCCTTTCGTCTCCTTTAATGCAATATCCGAAAAGTCTAACCAGGTTTCGGTGTTGTAGTTTGGCAATCAAACTCACTTCATTCTTGAATTCCTCAAGACCTTGGCTAGATGTTTTTGACAGTCTTTTCACTGCTATTCCTTGTCCACATGATAAGCTACCCTGAATTTGCAATATAAACTATGAATGTCAAAGGAGATATGAATGCTTGAACCTCTGTTTCGCGTACAATCTACCTTTTAGGTGCATAATCCAAGTTCTATAACTTTTTTCAAAACTCAACTGAATTACAATGATTTCTATCTGTGATTTAAATTGAAAGTAATTAACTTGACCTCCAAGAAATAAATAAAATTAAATAAGAAAAAATATAAATTCAAGAATCTCTAAATATGAAAATGTCTTCATCAAGAATTTACCCTGTAGACGATACCAAAACCACCTTCTCCAATCATGTTTTCGTTGGAGTAGTTATCCGTGGCGGCAGCTATAATTGACAATTTGAATAAAGGTAATTCTAGTTCTTCAGTTTTCCTCTCTACACCTGCGAAATGAATCATTGCCTTTAGGTCTTTAATTTCTGCTCTGTGTGATTTAGATATGCATAAGATTCTTTTTCTTCTGAAGGAAAAACTTGGTGAACAGTGAAGAAGCTAGTAATATTACCTTGTTTCTTTTGTCTTTTCTTGAGAAGTATGCCTCCAAAGATTAAGCCAGAGATAAGAATTCCAACAGCACTCAATATGAAGGTTAGCTTTGCAGATCTTTTCTTCTTGTTATCTAGACTATTGATGATTTCTACAATGGAAAATACCGGCTGATGTTATTTTTCTTTAACATGGTCATGTTTTAGTTAATGAAACCACAAAAGAAATTTAGATTACCCAGTTCTGAAATTGGCAAGCGAATGTAGATCTTCGGGGTGCTATCTCCTCCCGGAAGCTCTTTGATATCAATCAAATCCCCAAACCACATCAGGCAGCCAATGACTCCATCACGTATGAAAGTAGTAGCACAAGATTTACAGGAGCAGTTTCTCAAACACTGAATTTGACACTCATGATCATTGAAACTCGTACTAGCATTCAATTGAAACTGCAATGTATCTGGAAAGTTGGCATACAACTTTAGAAAACCATCACCGTCCTGGCAATTTGGTGGCTTAATTCTAATACATCCACTGGACCAATCTTGCAAGTCCCAATCCTTTTGTGATTTGGGAGCATATCCCTTCACACACTCACATGTTGGTATCTTGCTTATTCTGCAGATACCATTAGGACCACATTGAGCATAATTATCACACGAATCGTGTGGTAACTTGAAAACAACATTCCACCCATTTTTGCTCTCGTTCATAATATAACGATGAAGTAATCTCTGATGTGTCTAAGGTTAATCTTGTCATTAATGAGGTGTCATCAGAGATTGAAACCCTGTCTTTATTGAATTTCAAATTCGGTTGAAAAGGTGCAGCGGAAGTCATAGCCAGAGTACTGAAGAAGTGTCCATACCAAGGGCCACTACGGCATCTTTTTTAGTTCCCCCTGAAGATAATCAATTCAACTAGGTCATCATGATATACTATCCTGAAACTAAAACGTCCAAGTGACGGATCATCAGTACTTCTCCATGATGTCAAATATTTTTCTTCACCCATACCAAGTTTGGCTACCATCTCCATTCCTGGCAACCTCATATTACACGGGTAATCAAAACTTTGCCATTTGTAGTTGTTGGAAGTCTCATTTTCCTTGTCAATAAGAACAAGATTTCCTGTATGCAACAGCTTTACAACGGGATTTAATGCAACAGTTGACGAAGTTGATGACCAGGTAATGTTTTTTCCTCTCATAAGAACTAAATTTCCATTCCTGCTTATAGTCAGGATTCCTTGTGTGTCTGAAAGAGGTTTGTTTCTATTTGCAACCCAAACCACAATATCTGGGGTGGTTTTGTACCATACCCCAAAGAACCTGTCTTTGGAGTTACCGGGGGAGAAGAATCCCGCCTCAAAAATTTGTCCTTGAGAAATTAAAGTTTGCCCATCAGGCAAGGGTTGATTTGCCGAAAGTGTATCTACGGCAAAAGAGAATTCTAGAAATGCTAAAGAATAGACAAGAGCAGCAACAATCATGGTTAATTCTAGCTGCATTAACATTTTTCAGGGTTCAGAAAGTTGGACGCAAGAGGAGTGTTCTTGATCTTCTATTTTAATAACAATTTAAATTCAATCTACTTCGTTTTCTTGATTCAGTCAATAAATGTGATCAACTTTTAGTCTAACACGTTCAGATGAATTTTCCCAGAATAGGTTGGTAGTCTTGGTCTTTAGATCGGAAGAGCTAAAACAGCCAGCAAGTCCAAGAAGAAGGTCAAAAATACTAGAAAGCTTTAAGGAATTCATGACAGGAATGAAGGTCTTAGAGTTTTTGTCTTTATTGAAAAAGCGAAAATGGGTAGAATTGAATTCTACACATGCAGCTATTTGCATTTACAAATAAAAGTAAATATTCGTTCAATTTTTAGTCAGAAGTGTTGATAAAGTTTCTGTTTGGAAATCAGGTCAAGTCTTGTGAAAAAAATCTAAAATATAGGTTAATTCTCACCATCTCACCTTTATAACTATTTTCTCTAGTGTAATCACATCCAACCTACAGACAGATCCTTTAGTTAGTTCATATGATCTAGTTTGGCAACATTTTACCGGTGATTACAATTGCCAGTTGTTGCTTCAATTTGTGCATTTCTTTTTCTCTGTAGCTCCTCTGTTTTTGGCAGTTCCAATTTAGATTTGAAATGAGGGGATCCTGAATTTCTTTTTGAACCCCCAACGTATGATGAAATTTAGTCCAGTAAGTTTATAATGAGATTTTTCCTTGATCCTCTACATCATCACTCTCTAAAGCAATATGTACAGAGTGTTATACAGTATTGTTTCTGTTTGCAGCCTAAACAACGAGATCGGGGGTGGTTCTGTATAGTATTGTTTCTGTTTGCAGCCTAAACGACGAGATCGGGGGTGGTTCTGTATAGTATTCCTCAGGAACTCCTTTTATGGTGAATTCAGATGATCCGCATTACATATAAAGAATGCAAATCATGGACCAAATAATTGCACCACCAGTTCGATTGCTGAAGTTGATCTTAGACCTTTTTAAAATAAACCAGATAATCTCTTACATTCTGTTATTGTATAAAAACTAGTCCCAACAATATTAACTACTATCCTAGACACCATAAACTGAATTACGCATGTCCAGTTTCCCTAAGCTAGATTTTGTTTCTCAACTTGATCCGGATTTCAAATTTTGAAATGGAATAAGACTGTTAAAGAAAAACTAGTTGACACGGCAAGAAAAGTTTAAATATTTCAAGAAGACTAGCTATATATATGGAGAATGGTCTGAACTAATGAGGCACTACATCTGAAGAACTCTTCTGAAATAAATTTACATATTGCTTAGATTATGTCACTGTTTGGCAAAGTTATCACTATCTGGCTTCGACATCGCTCATGGTCAATGTATTTGTACTTGCATTTGCATTCTGCTCGGGTGTAGGAGTTTCTTCATAATTGGAACTCCCTCCCATGAAAAATCCAGGTTCTTTGGGATCAGGCAGATTGGTTCCCTCTTCATTTCCTAGCATAAAAAGCACTGAGGACATTACTGCCTGTCTTCTGCGTGTTTCTGGACGCATAATAATCCCACATGTATACATCTCTTCACTTGACATTCAACATATGAATCTTTCAACCACTCATCCATCAGACCCAAAGCCTTCTCTTGTTTCCAAAGGATCCAAGCCTACAAATATTGCTCGATTTAGACAAGTTCTGTTTCTCACAGGAAAACAGCATTAACGTAATATAAATTACAAAGGCTAGAGAGAAAAAGTAAGTTCATTTTGTTTGCACTGCTTACATGTCCTGGAAGGCTATCATAGTGATCCATGTCTGAAACTTTTGTTCTTTTTGCCGGTCACTATCTCTAAGAAGATAACTCCGAGACTGAAGACATCTGATTTTACTGAGAACTTCCCATCAAATGCATATTCTGGAGCCATATAGCCACTGTTTATTGTTGATGAGGTACTCACAATAAATTAGTTTTTCTGGTTGGAGACAGATGAGAAGGAGCTAAAAAAAAAAAAAACTTACTATGTCCCAAGAACTCTTTTTGTTCTTGCGGTATCTTGACCCCCTCCGACTATCCTTGCCAAGCCGAAATCTGAAATTTTAGGATTCAGATGTTCGTCTAGCAAAATATTGCTGGTTTTGAGATCCCGATGGACAATCTTTAATCTGGAGTCATGGTGAAGATAGAGCAGTCCTCTTGTAATCCCCATAATAATGTCAAAACGCGTGGCCCACGTCAACATTCTTCTTCCATCTTGATCTGAACACAGTGGATCACTTTGTGTTAAAACCAGACACTTGATCACAGATCGGAAGAAACTGAGAAAGTTAAACATATATTTTACTAAAAACTAAACAAAATAGATAAGATAAAGAGTTTTTTAAGTCAAACCAAGACGTGTGCTCTTCCGATCTCTTTTGTTCTGCATGTACTCATAGACTAACATCCTTTCGTCTCCTTTAGCACAATATCCCAAAAGTCTAACGAGGTTTAAGTGTTGTAGTTTGGCAATCAAACTCACTTCATTCTTGAATTCCTCAAGACCTTGTCTAGATGTTTTGACAGTCTTTTTACTGCTATTCCTTGTCCATCTGATAAGCTACCCTGAATTTGCAATATAGAGTATGATGTTATATAGGATAGTTTTGTACAATGTGAAAGCTTGAACCTCTCGATTCGCTTGAGAAGTTACCCTGTAGATAGTACCAAAACGACCTTCGCCAATCATGTTTTCTCAGGAGAAATTATCTGTCGCCGCAGCTACAGTTGCAGATTGAATGAAGGTAATTCTAGGTCTTCTGTTTTTCTTTCCTCACCTGTAAAATGAATTGTCGCCTTAGGTCTTTAATTTCGTGTTCTGTGTGATTTTTTGTATTCTTAAACTGTATATTTCCATTTTGATGGATGATCTTAGTGAAGAAGTGAAGAAGATAGGTCTCATTGCCTTGTTTCTTTCGTCTTGCCTTAAGAAGTATGCCCCCAGATATCAAACCAGTAAAAAGTACTCCAGCAGTAATCAATATGAAAATCAGCTCTATGTGCCCTTTGTTCCCGTTACCTATATCATTGATGTCTTCTACAATGAAAAGTACCAGTTGATGTTATTTTTCTTACATGTGATCTTGTTTTAATTAAATTTCATATATAGTTTAAGCCACACACTACAACAAACAAGATCTATTGATGTTCCTTTTTTTTTTTTTTATTTAAACACATTGTGCCTTATAACCTGGTCATGAAATTTATTTAATTTTCACCTATAACCTTCCTGGTCAGTGTGCCTTATCTCAATTATTGCCAAGTAGGACTCTTTCAACCTGAGAGAGGTTCAAGTGAAGATACCTGCAGCATTTCTATTAATTTGTAGGACCTAGATTTTCTATCCACTCTTTTCCCCAATGCCATAATTTTTCTGCTTGAGATATTAGAAGATAAAGAGAAGACCAAGAACAAATCATTGGGATATAGACTTACCCAGCTCTAAAATTGGCAAGCGAATGTAGATATTGGGAGCGCTATTGGTTCCAGCAGGCTCTTTTATATCAATCAAATCCCTGAACCACATCAGGCAGCCAATGACCCCATCAGGAATAAAAGAAGTAGTATAAGCTATGCACAAACAGTTTCTCAAACACTGAACCTGACACTCGTGGTCATTGAAACTCGCACTAGTATTCAATTGAAACTACAGTGTATCTGGAAAGTTGGCCCTCAGCTTTAGAAAGCCATCTCCGTTCTGGCAATTTGGTGGCTTAATTCTAATACATCCACCAAGCTAATCTTGCAAGTCCCAATCCTTTCGAGATTTTGGAGCATAGCCTTTCAGACTCTCACATATTGGTACTCTGCTAATTCTGCAGATACTGTTAGGACCACACAAAGCATAATTATCACATAAATCACGTGGTATCATTTGAACAGTATTCCACCCACTTTTGCTTTCGTTCATAATATAGCGATGGAGAAATCCCGCGCTGTCTATGGTTAATCTTGTGTTGTTATCATTATCAGATATTGAAATCCTGTCTTTGTTAAATTTCACGTTCGGTTTTAAAGGCGTAGTGGAAGTTATGGCAAGAGTACTGAAGGATTGTCCATTCCAAGGGCCACTGCGGCATCTTTTTTCCTTCCCGTTGAAGATAATCATTTCAACTAGGCCATCATAGTATACTATCCTGTAACTAAAACCTCCAAGCGATGGATCATCAGAACTTCTCCATGATGTCAAATATTTATCTTCACCCGGACCAAGGTTTGTTACCATCTCCATTCCTGACAACCTCATATCACATGGGAAATCAAAACTTTGCTATATGTAGTTGTTCGAAGTTTCAGTTTCCTTGTCCATAAGAACAAGGTATCCTGTATGCAACAGATGTACAACTGGTTCTGATGCAATCGTTGATGAAGTTGATGACCAGATGATGCTTTTGCCTCTCATAAGGACTAGAGTTCCATTCCTTCTTATAGTCAGGATTCCCTGTGCATCTGCAAGAGGTTTGTTTCTGTTTGCAACCCAAACCACAACGTCTAGGGCAGTTTTGTACCATATTCCCAAGAACCTGTTTTTGGAGTTACCAGGGGAGAAGAATCCAACCTCAAATATTTGTCCCTGAGAACTTAAAGTTTGCCCATCAAGCAAGGTTTGATTCGCCAAAAGTGTGTCTACAGCAAGAGAAAACTTTAGTAATGTTAAAGAACAGACCAGAGCAGTGACAATCATGCTAAATTCCGATAGCAGCAACATTTTTCGAACAGGAAGCAAGAGTGTTCTTGGTCTTCTACTAAATAACAGCTTAAATTCAACCTACTGCATTTTCTTGACTCCATAAAAAAATGTAATCAAATTTTTTTTTTTTTTCAAACATGTTTAGATGACTTTTCCTATAGTAAGTAGGTGGTATGAAATAGCCAGCAAGTCCAAGAAGAAGGCTAATAATATTAGAAAGCTTAAGAAATCCAAGATAGGAATAGACTCAAAGCGGTGGAAGGAAGTTTGTATTTGTCGAAAAAACTGCATTTGTTTGTATTTGTGGAAAAAACTGCATACCTACAGTGTATGGAGTGGAATTATACTATACTCAGTTGTTGACTTGTCTCCTAGTGTTTAAATAAAAGTAAACATTCATTCAATCTTTACACGAACTGGTGATGAAGTTTCTGCTTGGAAATCAGGTGAAGCAATGCAGAAAAAATCTATCATATAGTCCTTCAATTAACTCCTAATCCACCATGTCACGTTTATAACACATTTTTGAAGTCTTGAAGTTGGACCAAATGAATTATCAAACACAAGTA
>CAVNYN010269206.1:0-24181 GCA_963692815.1 Nyctanthes arbor-tristis
CTTTTGAGTTGCTTTCATTTGTTTTGGCTTTTCGCAGTACAATTTCAAACTGAGATTATGTTTGTAGAAGAGTGCTAAGTTCTTTTTTGCATTTAAGCTGTTAGCCTCTCAATTCTCTACATACGAGGATTCGTAGCATGAGGGAGAAACCCAAGTGGTAAAAAAACGAGGGGCAAAGAATTCATTCTCAAAGAATGTTCAAGGAGAAAGTAGAAGTTTGAATTGCAAAGTTGAATTTTTTAGAAGAGTAGCCAAATATGAATGATGTAAAGATGCGACTTTCAACACCATACACATTTCACATAAAGGATAGAGAATAACTGTACGGGTACAAGCAGAATGGAGAACAACCAGAAAAAACTTCATAGAGGTACAACCTCAGAAAAATTTGATTATGTTAAAATGTGCTGATTAGCTTTTTCAAAAAAACTTCTATGTTTAACCAAATCAATTTAGCTCTCATAAGCATCATATTATTATTTTTTTTCCAAAATAGAAATAGAATAAGAGAAAATGAGTGTTAAAGATTTTTTTTTAACATGTAAATTACACGAAATATATGAATGCGGTTGATTTGACCAATAATTCATCTCTGTTTTGGAATAGAAATAGAGGGTTAATGTTCATTTGTATCATATCTATTTTGAATGGTCCAATTTGCCAATTTTTGTCATTTCCTTGGTGGACCTAATACATCTAAAACAAAAAGTAAAAAAAGAAAAAAAAATTAAAAATAGGCAGAATTTCTGGCTAGGGAAAAAACAAATTTATCTGTATTTCAAGTAGTGACATGACTGATTATCCATCTAAAATCAATCATTGAATTTTCAAAGTGAACTGTGGAAAACTGAAATCATAATTTACGAAAAAAAAATGAAAAATATTCTTGACTAAGAAGTCAATCTAACGAAATTTCTTGTAGATTGCTTAGTTTGATACTCTCAGTACTTTTCAACATTCGATCCGTAGAACTTTATACATTTCAAAATCTAGTTTTGCGTTGCCATCTTACAAGACAATTGCAAGTATCTTCTATTTCCCCTAAATCATTTCCTAGAAGTTCATTGATGATATCTTCTATTTATAAGGCAAATTCACTTTGATTTTGGAACCTTTTGCATAAAGCGTGTGGCTAAGAAAGAGGCACACAGGATTAGAAAGGAGCTTGCCTTTCTCAGTATGTGGTGTTCTGTGGTTTATGGGGAGCATGTTGTGTTTCTCTAATGGAACTGACACACTTTCAAAGGGCAATTCTTTTTTAGGCCAAACAATTAAAAACTGTTTTTAGGCTATTAAACAATTTTAGTGAAAAAGTTTACCAAAACTAAACTAATTCTTCTCACAGCAGATTTTTTATGCAGCGCTGCCAAAGCTATTTATTGGAGAAGCTCCAACAATACTAAACTAAGCTTCAGTCTGTTGCTACGAAAGGTACTACTCATTACTTATTACGCCAATAAATTGATCTTATCATCTTCTTCTTGTTCTCTGCATATTCTATCAGTTGGTCCTCCATTAATTATTATGCATTTCATAATAGATTAGCAGTCCAAGGTATTATAAATATTCAGAATATAAGGTTTATGGCAGAATAAAAAGTTCCAATTCTAAATCTAGGAATGATTTCTGAGTATTTTACTGTTCTAATGAGATTTTGTTTACATTGATGATGGAGATGGATCAGGTGCTCTGCCTTGTGTTAGTGTTGGTTCCAAGTTCTTTGTAGCCAATGTTGAGATTCTAGATGTTCCATCTAAATCTTGCTAGAGAAAGCCATTTATTTTGAATGTGGGAGACTTCTCTCATAACTAGTTATTGAAAGCTTTTGAGTTGCTTTCATTTGTTTTGGCTTTTCGCAGTACAATTTCAAACTGAGATTATGTTTGTAGAAGAGTGCTAAGTTCTTTTTTGCATTTAAGCTGTTAGCCTCTCAATTCTCTACATACGAGGATTCGTAGCATGAGGGAGAAACCCAAGTGGTAAAAAAACGAGGGGCAAAGAATTCATTCTCAAAGAATGTTCAAGGAGAAAGTAGAAGTTTGAATTGCAAAGTTGAATTTTTTAGAAGAGTAGCCAAATATGAATGATGTAAAGATGCGACTTTCAACACCATACACATTTCACATAAAGGATAGAGAATAACTGCGGGTACAAGCAGAATGGAGAACAACCAGAAAAAACTTCATAAAGGTACAACCTCAGAAAAATTTGATTATGTTAAAATGTGCTGATTAGCTTTTTCAAAAAAACTTCTATGGTTAACCAAATCAATTTAGCTCTCATAAGCATCATATTTTTTCTTTTTTTTTTTCAAAATAGAAATAGGACAAGAGAAAATGAGTGTTAAAGATTTTTTTTTTTTTGTACATGTAAATTACATGAAATATATGAATGCGGTTGATTTGATTAATAATTCATCTCTATTCTGGAATAGAAATAGCGGGTTAATGTTCATTTGTATATCTATTTTGAACGGTCCAATTTGGCAATTTTTGCCATTTCCTTGGTGGACCTAATACATCTAAAACAAAAAGTCAAAAGGAAAGAAAAATTAAAAATAGGCAGAATTTCTGGCTAGGGAAAAAACAAATTTATCTGTATTTCAAGTAGTGACATGACTGATTATCCATCTAAAATCAATCATTGAATTTTCAAAGTGAGCTGTGGAAAACTGAAATCATAATTTACAAAAAATAAAAAATGAAAATTATTCTTGACTAAGAAGTCAATCTAACGAAATTTCTTGGAGATTGCTTAGTTTGATGCTCTCGGTACTTTTCAACATTCGATCCGTAAAACTTTATACATTTCAAAATCTAGTTTTGCCTTACCATCTTATAAGTCAATTGCAAGTATCCTTTTGTAAGAGATATTCTTAGCATGCGTTGATTGTCAAAGATTTTTTTCATAGTAAATCTTTTTCTACCTAAATTTCTATTTTTGTGGTATTTCATTGACATTTTTTTTTTCACCGAAAATATTTTTCACCTTTTGATCACCTGACACATTTTCCTTTAAAAACAAAGAAGGAAAACATTTTCCTATCGGGTGCAGGTCTTTTGTTTTCTAGATAATTCATACTCTTTCTTGTGAATTCCACTTTCAATCAAATACGTTGCAATTTATTTTCTATGAAATTTAGTCACCGGTAATTCAATTGAAAGGAAAATAGTTTATTTCGAAGTAAATTCCAATCATATAATCAAACACACCCTTATTTCTTGTAGATATTCTGCAGCTGGCTGAATCCCCTAAATCATTTCCTAGAAGTTCATTGATGATATCTTCTATTTATAAGGCAAATTCACTTTGATTTTGGAACCTTTTGCATAAAGCATGTGGCTAAGAAAGAGGCACACAGGATTAGAAAGGAGCTTGCCTTTCTCAGTATGTGGTGTTCTGTGGTTTATGGGGAGCATGTTGTGTTTCTCTAATGGAACTGACACACTTTCAAAGGGCAATTCTTTTTTAGGCCGTGATGATACATTAGTTTCGAAGGATAACACTTTCACAATGGGATTTTTCTCCAAAACTGTGGGCACTACTGACAGTCTGTATCTAGGCATATGGTACAATAATTTTGCCGAAACAACCATAGTCTGGGTAGCAAATAGAGATAGTCCCTTGCGTAATACATCTCGTCCAAGACTTGAAATCAGTGGAGATGGTAATTTAGTCTTGTTTGATGAGGGTGCTATGGTATGGTCTACTAGTATGAGTTCAACATATCCAGCTCCCGTTGAAGCGGCACTTCTTGACAGTGGAAATTTAGTTGTAAGAGACGTCTCGAGGTCGTCTGTTATACTCTGGCAAAGTTTTGATCATCCAACGGATACATGGCTACCGGGAGCAAAACTTGGTTTTCATGAAACTAATGGCAACGTACAGCGCCTCACGTCTTGGAAAAGTCCAGATGATCCTTCGACTGGGGAATACTCAATGGGGGTATCCCCATATGACACTAGTGGGTATTTTATGGAGTGGAATATGTCTGTTAGATATTGGACAAGTGGACCTTGGAACGGGAAGACAAAGATATTTGGTTCAGTTCCTGAACTAAGCTACAGCTACAATTTTGAGCTTGTTTCCAATGAAAATGAAACGTATTACACTTATACTACTATGAAACCCGATATTCTGTCAATGCTTAGGATAATGGCATCAGGGAAGCTCGTGCAGCTTGTATCTTCCAAGTCCATCAATAATTGGACTGAAGTCTTTGCTCAACCTCGTACCGTAACAGATATCTTCGCATATTGTGGAGAATTTGGAATATTCAACGAGACATCTTCATGCTGCTCATGCTTGCAAGGATTTTCCCAATTATCGACTGAGCAAAATAGATCAAAAGACTGGTTTGGTGGCTGTGAAAGAAAAACACTTCTGCAGTGTACAACAGGCGAAGGGAAAAAAGATAGATTTTTGAAAATTCAGAAGGTGAAATTGCCTTCCAACTCTAAAGCATACCTCTCTCAGACTGACAGACAATGTAAATCGGCCTGTGAGCAGAACTGCGACTGCAAGGCGTATGCATTCAACAGCAGTGGGTGCTTTGCTTGGGAAGTTGATTTATATGACGCACGCCAACTTCAGGACGATGACAATAGTAAACAAGATCTGCACCTAAAAGTTTCCAACTCTGATATCCCTAATACTCCAGGTTTGTGCTAAATAAGTGCCATACAGTATCTGTTTGTAGTTTCCGACTCTGATTTTTCCTGATTCGTTCAGGAAAACACAAATTATTGGAGGTGTTAGTGGCAGTGCTAGTTCCTTTGGCAGTAATCGTTTCAGGCGGCTTTATAGGATGCTTCTACACAAGCAAGATGAAACGAAAAGGTCTAAATTGAAAAGTTATCCTTGTTGCAATTTCCTGCTATAATGATGGATTATCTGATGTTTTCTCTTGTCTAATGAGACTGTTCTTCTACAAAAAACCAGGGAATAAGAGTTCGGGACAGGATTTACTATCATTTGATTTTAATTATGGTGGTAATAGAACAAATAATGAAGCAAATCCGCCAGGGGGAAGAATAGATGAGTATAATTTGCCAATGTTTAGTTATGCAAGTGTTTCTAAAGCAACAGACGACTTCTCATCAGAGGCTAAGCTGGGAGAGGGAGGATTTGGACCGGTTTACAAGGTAACATTTTTATCAATCCTATTGAAGGAATGGATTCTTAATTCTAGTGTCAGTTTAATGATTCTTGCTCGTTTCCAACTTGACCAGGGGAAATTGTCAAACGGGCAAGAAATAGCTGTTAAGAGATTGTCTCAAAGATCAGCACAAGGCATCGAGGAATTTAGAAATGAGATTGTATTAATTGCCAAACTGCAGCATAGGAATCTAGTTAGACTATTAGGTTGCAGCGTTGATCAAGATGAGAGCATACTTATCTATGAGTACCTGCCTAATAAGAGTCTGGATTTCTTCCTATTTGGTTAGTTTTATTTAACTTATAATCAGTTTCTAAAAATTTCAGACGACTCAGGTCGTCTTACACTAAAAATGTGTTAATGGTTTATTTCTGGAACAAGTCCAAGTTCTAATTTGTAAACTTTGAGTAGATTGGAAGAAACAAAAGGTTCTAGAATGGGCAACACGAGTTCAAATCATTGAAGGAATTGCTCAGGGCCTTGTTTATTTACACGAATATTCAAGGCTGCATATTGTTCATCGAGATTTGAAGGCCAGCAATATCCTATTAGACAGTGATATGAACCCAAAGATATCTGATTTTGGCATGGCCCGTATGTTTGATGGCAACAATTCACAGACTAATACACGGAGAATTGTTGGGACTCTGTAAGTAACAAATTTGTAAGTTATTTCTTTGGATAGTTCTCAATCTAAAGATTGTCATTTTTCACGTGAATTAGTGGTTATATGGCTCCTGAGTACGCAATGGAAGGCTTTTTCTCCATCAAGTCTGATGTGTTCAGTTTTGGAGTGTTGATTCTCGAAATTTTAAGCGGCAAGAAGAATACTGGATTCTATCAGAAGGACTCTCTCAATCTTCTTGGACATGTAAGTACCTTCTCCATCATAGTTGATCCCCTGCTCCCATGGACAGGGAAAATGTGGCACTGCCACATGAGCAAATGTATCAGAGTTAGAATTTAAGTGCTGATGTGGTAGTGACATGTCAACCATGTAACACCGACACACGGAATGTACCAGCCTTATCAGTAAATCACTAAGGCAACGATTTATTTACAGACATGGGAATTATGGACTTCAAATAGAGGAATGGAATTAATGGACCCTGCTTTAGGTTCTCCACAACCAGCGATGCGAAGATACATTAACTTGGGGCTGCTGTGTGTCCAAGAAAATCCAAATGATCGACCAGCCATGTCAATTATTGTTTCCATGCTCAACAATGAACACACACATTTTCCGGCACCGAAACAGCCGGCATTTGCTTTCAGTCGAAGTTCCATGAACACCTCCTCATCGAGCAACAATGCTGGCAATTATTCTGTCAATGGCTTGACTCTTTCAACGATTAAACCTAGATAAAAAGGCGCAGTGAATTGCTTGGATGTGATTTTTATTGTTTCTGTCTTCGTTCAATGCAGTGTTTGATGTAACACTGTTTGACATGGTACACATTGATGTTCCAACTAGGTACCTCTTTAGCATCCTTATTGTTTACAAATTCCAATGTACATTAAGTGTTTAGCCAACATCCAACCCTAGCTCATAGATGGTCAACTCTGTTTCAGTATTTGCACTTTCGTTAGTCTCCCTTTCAATCTGACAGTTACATTAGTTCCCATGCACCACTTGAAAATAAGTAATGAATTATATGAATTCACAAATTATAAGATTCTAAAGGTGAAACCATTATTTGAAAAGGAAACATCACTCTGATGTAATTGATACTGATAGGGATATGAAGATGACAGACGGAATCCCTTCTATCAAACAGAGTCCACAGTGAACTTACAGCCTAGATAAAAATGATTCTCTTTGCTATAATGACAGACAAATCAATCCCTGGAGATAGCTAAAAGTCAATGGAATGCTGAACAAGATAGTGACTCTGTTCCTCAGGGAGCCATAGGACGACACGATATTGACCAGGCTGAACTTGATGCTGTCAATGTTAGACAAGATAAAAAGACATTTAACAGTAGAAGACTTGACATGGTTGCAATGAGGACAACCTCTGTGATGGTAGTAAAGCTTGGTGGTTCTAGTGAAAGTAGAGAAAATGATTCCGATATATGTCATATTCATGTTCTACAATACACTGACTTTCTCCAGCACCTGAGCCGACAGTCAGCAACCAAAGGTTTCGTCTCCTTCCTTTCCTAATGCAACAACCATCCTATTCACTTTCGTAGATGAGAAATAGAATATACCTTTAGTCCTATTAAATGGAATGTGTTTCTTGTTAGCTTCCATGAACCTCAATAGTAGTGAACTCTTAGACTGTGTGGAACAATGTATTAATATTCTTATCATAAAAATATAGTATCAGCTTGGTGGGCAGTTAAGATCGTGTTAACTTTCCATTTCTATTCAAAATGAGCAAAAAATGGTGGAGATGTATGCTGTACTTATGAGTCCCAGGAAGCATATGATATAAATAATTTGACCAATATTTGGTTTGATAAAAATTAGAAAACATCATTGGCTTAATTACTTTTAGGGTTTAGGGCATACCTCTTTTAACCAAGTTTGTTTGCATAATCTGTAGCAGGAGTGAAAAAAGCCTCTAAAAAAAACTACTTGGATTTCTAAGCTAAAAGATCAAAGAAGGAAAGAATCACCAAAAGTATGATAGTATATTGAGCTTTCACCGCCATTATATATTTAGGACCTAAACTCTACAACCTGAGAATAAATTTTTTTCTTCTTGCGTTCAACATCGATGGTGGCTTCCATTCCTTGTGCGGTGGTTTAAGGATCTGGTTTCCTAATTTCTACTGTGATTAATATTGACATAAAATCAGTAGTGATTAAGGTTTAACCAAATCATATCTTGATTTTTACTGATCTTAGGTCAATATGTTATTTGCCTCAACAGCTGGCCTATTGTGTTGGATCCTACGCCTTAAAGCTTTAACCTTTGCTTACTTGGCGTGTTTATTGATTTTGATAGTTCTTTCCGTGCGTGTCATGGGGTTTCTCTTGTTCTTGTACCCTGAGCACCATAGATTTTACCTTACTGCTCTATATCATTAGAGCTTGTAAGTTTCAAAGTTCATACATTTCCAATTAGGGCTAAGGTCCTACTCATTTGAACTGGTTTCAACTATGGTGCTGAGCTAGGTGAAGCAGTTAGAAGCTTAAGTTTTCGATGTACATTATCCTGGTTTTTAGATTTTAGCATCTTGGAGAAGAAATTGTTGCAAACAAAAACACTGATACTAAAGCAATTTTTCTGGATTTTGTTTCCATTTTCCATAACGTAATTATCTTTTGTATAAAAAAGGGTAGAAAAGTATAAATTGGAGATATGATAGAATTACAGTTTTTGCAAGGTACAAATAATAAAGCACAAGGCACTGTAATATTATAGTACATAAGAAAAAAAAAACATTTTATATAGTTGGTGTACCATATACCAATCTCATATTTAGTGATTGCTAACACAAGATAGTCCATCCTCAAATAATGTTTAAAGGGAAAAACCCGTGTTTGAATTCTTTAAAAGAGTGGCTAAATCCTTCTTTTTCCTTTTTTCCCTTCAAATTGACTTCATTCCCTCCTTTGCATTATTTGTTCGTAAGGGGGAAAACACTCAAATTTGGGTTCTTCTTCCCCCGAACATCAGGAATCTTCTAACAGGGAAAAAATGGATAACAATTCTAAACAAATAAAATAGAAGTCAGACTTGCTTCCAATAAAATTAAGATTAATTAATTCTTTCTAAAAAAATAAAATAAAATAAAGATTAATTATATAATTTCATTGGTAGCAAATATAATGTAGAAGCGGTAAAGATGTGACTTTCAATGCCTTACACATTTATCTTACAGAAATAGTAGAGAATAATTCTACTGGTACAAGCAGAATAGAGTACAACTAGAAAAACTTCATAGAGCCTTGGAATAATTTGATTTTGTTGGGCACTAATTAGCTTTTCAAAGACATGAGTTCACCAAATCTGCTTAGCTATAACTAGTGTTATGCTTGTATTTCAAACTAGAAATATAATAAAAGAAAATGTGTTAGAGATTTCATACAACATACTGCAAGTGTAAATTACGCGAAATATATGAATGTGATTGATGTGTCGAATATCCAATTTCTACTTTGAAATAAGGGTTAATGTCCATTTATGTCATATCTGTTTTGAATGGACTAATTTGCCAAATTTCGTCATTTCTTTTGGTGAACCCAAAAACATTTAAAAATAAAAGAAGAAAAGCAAAATATAAAAAAACAGAGTTGCTGGCTAGGGAAACACAAATGTTCTGCATGTCAGGTAGTGACATATGGGGAAGAAGACAGAAGTTGATGATAGTTGACTGGTAAGACGAAAACTGAAATCATTAGAATTGTCAAAGTAAACTGAGGAAAACTGAAATCATAAGTTAACAAAAAAGAAAGAAAAATATTTTTGACTACAAAGTCAATGCAGCGAAATTTCTTATAGAACGTTCGATTTACATTTCAAGAAATCCTTTTATGAGAAATATTCTTATTTCTTGAAAATATTCCACAATTGACTGAATCCCAGAAAACCTTTTCCTGGAAGTTCATTGATGATATCTAATATTTATAAAGCAAATGCACTTTGATTTTTGAACCATTTACATAAAGCATGTGGCTAAGAAAGAGGCACACAGGATTAGAAAGGAACTTGTCTTTCTCATTATGTGGTGTTCTGTGGTTTATGGGGAGCATATTGTGTTTCTCTAATGGAAGTGACACACTTTCAAAGGGCAATTCTCTTGTAGGTCGTGATGATACGTTAGTTTCAAAGAATAACACTTTCACAATGGGATTTTTCTCCGAAACTTTAGGCAGTTCTGAGAATCTGTATCTAGGCATATGGTACAAGAATTTTGGAGAAAGAACCATAGTTTGGGTCGCAAATAGATCTTCTCCTTTGCGTAATACGCCTCGTCCAAAACTTGAAATCAATGAAGATGGTAATTTAGTCTTGTTTGATGAGTATGATTGGGTATGGGATACTGAAACTAGTTCAACATATCCAGATTCTGTTGAAGCGGTGCTTCTTGATAGTGGAAATTTAGTTGTGAGATGTGTCTCCAGGCCGTCTATTATACTCTGGGAAAGTTTTGATAATCCAACAGATAGATAGCTACCCGGAGCAAAACTCAGTTTTAATAAAGCTAATGGCGAAGTACAGCGCCTCAAATCATGGAGAAATGCTGATGATCCTTCAACTGGGATATTCTCACTGGGGGTATCCCCAGATGACACTGGTGAATTTTTTTTTGGAGTGGAATGAGTCTGTTAGATATTGGAGTGGACCCTTGAATGGAAACTCGAAGATATTTGATTCAGTACCTGAAAGAAGCTACTATGTCAACAAATTTGAGCTTGCTTCCGGTGAAAATAAAACGTATTACACATACTACAGATCCTACAGCTCTATCAATGCTTAGAATAATGCCATCTGGGAAGCTCAAGCAGCTTGTATCTTCCAAGTCCATCAATAATTGGTCAATCTTTGTTCAACCTCCTAATGCAGCAGATATTTTCGCATCCTGTGGAGAATTTGGAGTACTCAACGAGGCATCTTCATCCTGTTCATGTTTGCCAGGATTTTCCCCATTATTGACTGAGGAAAAGAGACCAGATGACTGGTTTGGTGGCTGTGCAAGAAAAGCCCGTCTGCAGTGTGAAACAAGCAAAGGGAAAAAAAGATAGATTTTTGAAAATTCAAACGGTGAAATTACCTGCCAACTGTAGAGCATATCCCTCTGAGACTGATAGACAATGTAAATCGGCCTGTGAGCAGAACTACACCTGCACAGCATATGCATTCAACAATAGCGGGTGCTTCGTCTGGGAAGGAGATTTATATGACATACGCCAACTTCCGGACCATGACAATGGTAAACAAGATTTGTACCTGAAAGTTTCTAAAGGTTTGTGCTAAAGAAGTGCCATATAGTATCTGAATACATAGTATTGTAGTTACGGACATTGATCTTTCTTGATTCGTTCAGGAAAACACAAACTATTACAGGTGTTAGTAGCAGTGCTAGTTCCTTTGGCAGTAATGCGTCTACGCAAGAAAGATCAAACAAAAAGGTCTGAACTGTAAATTTATCCTCGTAGCAACTTCCTACTATTCAATTGATAATAATGGATTATCTGATGTTTTCTCTTGTCTAATGAGACTGTTCTTCTTAGAAAAAATAGGGAACAAGAGTATGGGACAGGATTTACTATCATTTGATTTTAATTATGGAGGTAATAGAACCAATAATGAAGTAAATCTGCTAGAGGGAGGAAAAGATGAGTATAATTTACCAATGTTTAGTTATGCAAGTGTTTCTAAAGCGACAGACGACTTCTCATTAGAGACTAAGCTGGGAGGATTTGGACCGGTAGGATTTGGACCGGTTTACAAGGTAACATTACTAATCCTATTGAAAGAACAGATTCCCAGTTCTAGTGTCAGACTAATTATTCTTGTTCGTTTCCCACTGGGCAGAAGAAATTGTTAAACGGGCGAGAAGTAGCTATTAAGAGGCTGTCCCAAAGATCAGTGCAAGGCTTCGAGGAATTTAGAAACAAGATTGCATTAATTGCCAAACTGCAGCATCGGAATCTAGTTAGACTATTAGGTTGCTGTGTTGATCAAGATGAGAGCACACTGATCTATGAGTACCTTCCTAATAAGAGTTTGGATTTCTTCCTATTTGGTTAGTTTAATTTTAACTTATAATCAGTTTCTACTTCTATTTCAGACGACTTAGATCATCTTACACCAAAAATATGTGTTACTGGTTATTTCTGAAACAAGCCCAAGTTCTGATTTGTAAACTTTGAGCAGATTTGAAGAAACAAAGGTTCTAGAATGGGCAACACGAGTTCGAATCATTGAAGGAATTGCTCAGGGCCTTGTTTATGTACACGAATATTCAAGGCTGCGTATTGTTCATCGAGATTTGAAGGCCAGCAACATCCTATTAGACAGTGATATGAACCCGAAAATATCTGATTTTGGCTTGGCCCGTATCTTTGGTGGCAACAATTCACAGACTAGTACACAAAGAATTGTCGGGACTTTGTAAGTAACAAATCCATAAGTTATTTCTTGGGATAATTCTCATTCCAAAGACTAATTTTTTCATGTGAATTAGTGGTTATATGGCTCCTAAGTATGCAATGGAAGGCTTTTTTTCCACCAAGTCTGATGTGTTCAGTTTTGGAGTGTTGATTCTCGAAATTTTGAGCGGCAAGAAGAATACTGGATTCTATGAGAAGGATTCGCTCAATCTTCTTGGACATGAAAGTACCTACTCCGTTATAGTTTATCCCCTGCTCCCCTGGACAGGGAAAATGTTGCACTGCCAGATCAGCAAATGTATCAGAGGTAGAATTTAAATGCTGATGTGGCAGTGACATGTCAACCATGTAACACCGACACAAGGAATCCATTGGCCTTAACAATAAGTCACTGACATGACGATTTATTTTACAGACTTGGGAATTATGGAGTTCAAATAGAGGACTGGAACTAATGGACCTTGCATTAGGTTCTCCACAACCAGCAATGCTAAGATACATTAACTTGGGGCTGCTGTGTGTCCAAGAAAATCCAAATGATCAACCGGCCATGTCAACCATTGTTTCCATGCTCAACAATGAAGACGCACATTTTCCGGCACTGAAGCCGCCGACATTTGTTTTGAGTAGAATTTCTATGACCCTTTCAATTATTAAACCTAGATAAGAAAGTGCAGTAAATTGCTTGGATATGATTTTTATTTTTTCTGTTTTTGTTCAATGCAGTGCTTGATGTAACATTGTTTACCAATTCCAATGTACAAAGTGTTTAGCCAAAATCATTGATGTTCAACTCTGTTTGAATACTTGCACTTCCATTATCTGAATTGTAGGAGTATAGTTAATCAGCGGATGATTTCTTTCGCATTCGCTTCTGCTGTTGTGACCAACTCCTCAACAAACCTGGTGCTCCCAAAATCTACTGTAATACGAAATTGAAAAATGAAAAGCTTGTACGCCCAAAAAAAAAAAATTGAATAAAAAGAAGAGAACATAGTGAGCAAGTTGATTGCATTATCCATACGTTCATGTTTTAACATTTGTCACATTCGGATTTTAAGTTAAGATGGCAAGCTTGAATCAAATATTAGCGTGCTAATATGAGTTCATTAAATACTTTTTTCATAATGTGAACTCATTAAATAACGTTTCACAGTGTGAATTCATTAGATAAAGTTTTCACTTCTTTCAATTAATTAATAAAAAAGGACATCATTGAAATAATTTTAAATTGCCAAAAGTAAAACCGTCCAAAAAAATGATTTTTCATTTCATGAGATACTTAATAGATTACAGATATGTGTATCCCTCACCTATGAGATGAACAATTTTTTAGTTAGTTCATTGCCTTCATTGTAAATAAGAAGATCCATGAGATCGGGAAACAAGTAGGCAAAAGATCTGGATGTTAAATTAGATGCTTGAATTGGCATGGATTTTTTCTTCTCATTTTTTTCAAGTGGATTTGACATAGCTTTCGTCCCCCTCCATTTTTCCCACAAGAAATAAGACTGAATTATTCAAACTCCCAGTAACTGTCTTTTTGAACAATCCAACATGTTCACTTGGAATTTAAAATCTTATTTGCTCATTCATTCCTTGTTTATTCCTCCATTGCACAGTAGCACTCAATCCCAGTCAAGGCTACCCCTGAGAAGCGAAGGCTTGCATGGATCTGTACGGGTCGAGCTCAATGCAACCATGAGGATCGTTAAGCAGATTTCTTTGCAAAATAGAGTTCTTAATTAGTTAACTTCATTAGCATTAGTCAATCTAAACTTCTGTTTGGTTTTATGATTGTGCTGCCCTCATGTTTAGAGGGGCTGATCCTAACATTTACTCAAATATAAGTGATCATCAGGAGGACATAAAACATGTTGGAGATGACAGATTAAAGCTACTAATTTGGTTTACTTAATCTTTTATTTTATTTACTGGGTGGTTGCTAAAGTGAGCTGCGAGAAAGCTGAAATACAGAGGACTAAACCTACAGAAATTGGGTCCATGGGAGACTCAAATGAGTGAACTCCTTGTGAAAAAGCATGAATAATTTTTATAAATTTTTGTTGATCCTACAATGGCTAGAATTATTTCAGCTAGAGATGGACTTATAAATGTCTATGCGTCTCATTTTCTTCTTTCCTTTAGTTAACATAGTGCCAGCATTTAGTAAACAAAAACTCTAAGAAGATATCTAACATAAATAAGTGACATTCTCACTTGTAGGGACGACAGAATACACCTAAAAACCCAAAACTCGTGGGTATTGGCCCCAAATGGGACGGGGATGGGGCATGACGTTATGCCCCGAATTGTTATCATGGCAGCGACGGGTTTTAGTTTCCCCGCCCCGAAACCCAGTTATTAAAATAATATTATTATTGTTTAATTTAAATTTAGTATATAACATGGTGAAAACTCAAACCTTCAACCTCTAGCAATCCAACCCAAGCCTTAACTACTTGTACCAATTTTTTTGATAAGTACTTGTTTCCCCACCCCGCCCCGATTCAAACGGCGACGGGGCGGGGAAATGGAAAAGAGGTGAGCTGACCCCGCCCCGCTCCACCCTGCCATGTCACGCCACATTGCCATCCCTACTCACATGACACAATTTCATCAAGTGATGAGTATATAGATATTTTTCAATAATCGTGTCACACATACAATGTTCTTCATGAATAAAAATTTCGTTTATATTGATATTCGATTAGATGCATCTATGAAAAGCAGCAATATTGGACATATGACGAGTGGTGTTAATGAGGATTGAATTTCAAAGATACTATAAAACGTTAAATTGTTCAACTAATTTTTGTATTCTCTCCTTATTTGTGTTTGTTAAAATATATTAATACTAGTTAAACTACCCGTGCAATGCACGGGTAGGTAACTGGGGGAAAAAAGGTATGTTTAATATTGTTAAAGATATAAATTTTATAAAAATAATCGCGAAGGCAAAAAATATAGCACGTCAAGTGTTGCATGTACAACATATATACAAATGCAACCAATATAGTCTTATAAAAAACATAAGTAGTGTTAGGTATGGTGTTATGTATATTATTAGAGTATAGAATACACAATATTTTATGAACCGAACGGATCAAGAAGAAAAAATTAAATAAAACTTGCAACAACTTCTGCATAAAAATAACAATGATGATAAACTAATCAATTGGTTAAATAATTTATGAAGTACAAAACAATGAGGACATTGAAAAATGACTACAACTTAGTATTTTCCACAAGTGATAGAGTTGCAGGGGTCCAAAAATTAATTGTTGCTCAACTATATAATAGAACCTCTATAAATAAACAACCTGCAAGCAACTGGAAAATAGAGCAACTTGCAAGGATAGCACAAGATGCAAATAAACCAGGCTATCTTAACCCATAATTTTGTTCCATTTCTTGTCTTTGTTGTTGACAGTATAAATGAAAAATCAAGTGGTTCAACATTTGCTTGACATAAATATCTTGGTAATAGACCTATAGAAACATACGGATCGCTTCAATTGATTGAAGCAATCTAACCAAGAACCCAGATATTAAGGAAAAAAAACAAATTGAGTTGAAATTATATAATAGTAAAGAAATCTAAGATCAAGAACTATTATACGCATCAACCAACACAATTGATATTAAAGTTGAAAAAATAGTAAAAGAAAAAGGTGACTATTTGAGATATATATAGTCTAAGATATGCCATTAAAATGGTAATAGATGTAAAATTAGCATACCTGTGAATCGAATCGTGCCAACATTTCTCCAAGAAATATAATTAATCCCCCAAGCATCCTAATAAATATATTGAGATAGAAGATGAATTAATAAAAAAAATTAAAATTGAACTTGCAAATATATAAACATGTTAGTTATAGTTTCTCTAAAATTATTTTAAAACTAATATATGAGACAGAATCCAACCTACCACAGATTACTGAAGATCTCTTTATAAACAACATTCACTGTAGAATTGCTCGTCTCTTCTTTGTTATTACATATCATGATTTTTAGACCATCCCGACTTGTGACCCTCGATACAACAACATATAATTGCCCATGGGTAAATACCGGTTTTGTCAAAAGGATTCCAATGCTTGAAAGAAACTAGCCTTGACTCTTGTTAATTGTCATCGCATAAGATATCATTAATGGAAACTGTCACCTTCGGAATCTAAACGGTAGATTAGGATCAGAAGGAGTCAAACTCATTCGAGGTATGAAATGAATGTCCCAGCAAATGGTCCTGTCAATATCTTGGCTTCAACAATGTGGTTTCCAAGTTTCATAATCAACAACCTTGTACCATTGCATAGACCAATAGAAGGATCAAGATTCCGTAGTAGCATTTTAGGAACTCCAACCTTTAATGTTAGTTCATGAGTAGGTAACCTAGAACATCTAATACTGTTCAAAAATTTTGTAGTGTGGCTTTCTTGAAAATGCTCATCACTAGAATCTGAGTCATAAATTGAATCGGAGCTTAAATATGTCCTAGCTTCAGAGTTGTTCTTTGAAACCATATAGTCATTGACAGACTCAACAACATCTAGAGTGGAAGCCAATATTGCCCGGCCTTGCAAGTAGGACGGATCATCACCATGAATCAAAAAATCTGGGTATGTGGCATTTATTATGGATTCTATGGGATTGCCAGAATTTGGTACCAAAAGACCATATGGTATATTAACTGTAGCAATACCCTCATTGGATCCCCCAATTGTCCCATCCCCAATGCCTGAAATCCATTCAGAAAAGTATTTTAACTTTTGCATCTGATCATCCCCATCTACATTCTATAGTCTATGTTTTTGGTTAATTTCAAAACTTTATAGCTATTCCACAAGAGTGATGAGCTAATGGATGCGTGGACAATGTCTTGCCTAGAACCTTCAGGTATAACCGGTAAAATCTGGCGAAAATCTCTACCAAAGACAATGGTCTTCCCACCAAAGGGTTGCTCACGACTTAAAGGATTCTTGACCTGTAAAATATCCCGTAGAGTTCTGTCCAACACTTCAAAGTAGTATCTATGCATCATAGGAACTTCGTCCTAAATAATAAGCTTCGCCCGCACAATCAACTTTGGCAATAGACTACCTTGTTTTATATTACATGTAGAATCTTTAGTTGGAGTTAGTGGTATAACAAATCTTGAATGGGTTGTTCTACCACCTGGGAGAAGTAAAGAAGCAATACCACTCGATGCCACATTTAGAACAATTTCACATATTGCTGCTGATAAAGTCTTCCATACATATATTTTCCCTATTCCTCCATAGCCATATAAAAAGAACACTCCTCCTTGATCAACGTCAACTATATGCATTATTTTATGATAAGCATCACGTAGTTCATCTATTAAATTACTAGCCAATGACTGTGCTCTTGTGCTAAATCTGACCGATCATTGCGCAACTCATCATGAATCAAATTGTTGTCTAAACTCTCAAAATATTCAACTCTGGAGAAAGACATCGTAGCATAGTTTCTCAAAGTCTTTTCCCTTTTCCGCGACATTTTCTAAATTTCCACTAAAGCATAATTCTATATATCTTCTTCACTCAGCTGCAGTTCTAGATTTACATAAAATAATCAGAAAGGATATATTAAAACAGCGAATATAGGTTTGTTTGATAGCAAGAAGAAAATTTAGCAGAAATTGTAAGTGCATATGTAACAATTATCTTAATTACTTGTACCAATTTTTTGGATAAGTACTTGTTTACTTATTTATATAATAAAAAAAAACTGAAAATGGGATGGGGAACGGGGATTTTTCCCCGGCCCTCCCAGATTCAAACGGGGACGGAGCGGGGAAAATGTAAAAGAGGCGGGCCAAACCCGACCCTGCCATGCCACGCCACGCCACGCCACGCCATGTTGCCATCCCTATTCACGTGACACAATTTCATCAAGTGATGATTATATAGATATTTTTCAATGATCGTGTCACACATATAATGTTCTTGACGAATGAAAATTTTGTTTATATTGATATTCCATTAGATGCATCTAAAAAAAGCAGCAATATTGGACATATGACGAGTGGTCTTAATGAGGATTGAATTTCAAAGATACTATAAAGCTTTAAATTGTTCAGTTAATTCTTGTTTCTCTCCTTATTTGTGTTTGTTAAAATATATTAATATTTTTTTTATCTTGAGCATTTATATATTTTTCTTCCATCATTCCAAAACTATTAACTAGATAAGCATTCGTTCAATTTAATTGTTCACTAGGCCATAAAGCTATTTCATCAAGAACTACAAGTGGTACTAGTTTTGCATAATTATAACTTGTTTATCTATAACTTTGATTAGGTTAAAGATTTTTTTTTTTGTGTCTTGTTTTTACAATTTTATCTTTGGTAATTTATTATATTCCATTTCTCCACGGTTCTGATACTAGTTTTGAGGATCAAATCGTAAACTAAATTGGAATATCTAGAATTATTAGGTTTTCAAAGAGAAGGGTAAAAGTGTAATTTTATTATTAGTTTTTTCTTATTTTAATATTTTAATTCCGAGCACTAATTAATACAAAGCGTAATATCCCGCGAAAATTTAACTCTCAATTAAACTATGTGGCTATTATTTTGACGATGACGGAATAATTGCTTCAATTGTGTCTCAAAGTTAAAAGATTGTTACTCAAATAGATCGGAAGAGCGTCGAATATGGCTCCTGATTAACACTAACCAAAGTATAGTGACTTAATTACAAGATAATATAAGGAATAAAAATTTCTCGTGCAATAAACGTGTGAATCACGTTAAGCCACATCACCGCCCAATGTGTACGCTCTTCCGATCTCCACGTGTCACACTATAATTGGTAGAACTCAAAGATTTATTAAAAACAACTAAGTCCTAACTATTATATAAAAGGCTTAAGGGTCTTCAAAGTTTTCTAACCTCCCAATCTATCCCCCTTCTCTCTCCTAAACTTCCCAATATTCGTATAAAAGTGACAAAGGTTGAGAAATAACCATTAAATCCCACCAAAATACTTATTTGTCTATTGGGAAAAGCTCCTTACCATATATAGAAAGCTTCTAACTTAGAAAACTAGCCTCGATTGAAGAATATTGAGATTTTGAAAACACTTTTCTACATTAGAATTATTGAAACAATCTTTGACAAATCTTTGAGGTGAGTAACTAGTATTTTGATTCTCTTTCTCTTGTTCATAAAGTTTTATAAAATCTGCATGGATTTTTGATGCATTGTCATTATGCAACGAAATTATTTTATTGCATTTAAATCACTAGCTAAGATTCTACCCGTCTTGCTTTGCTTTGTAGTAACATGACCTTACTATGTGGTCTTTTTCATTTTGGCTATGTGGTAAACTTTGTGGTACTATGGCCTTGCTACGTGATCTTGATCATTTAGAATCTTTGAATAGTGTGTGCACCACAGGTAGTAGTTTAACTTGTGATATGACCCTCTTGTGCATCTACAGGCTTTGAGCATTCGATAGTTTTCTTGAAAATATATTTCTTAAATGAAAAGTGAATCAAAATATTTTGTCACTCACTGAGTACGTTGTACTTACCCTTCTTTCCATTAACAACCCTGTAGGTGTTGAAATAAAAGCTTTGTGGTCGGATTGTTTTAAGGATGGAGAAAATGCATATATGTGATCGAGATTTCAGCGCATGGCTGAGATTTTATTGTGGGTGGTCACAATCGTTATTGTAAAAGTTATAATAACATCATATGCTGTATAATAGTGATTGACTTATATTTGTAAAGTTTCGCCTTCAAATTTTGACTTATATTTTTCAAATGCTTCCACTACTGTTAAACGCCTAAAATATGCAAAAATAACGAAATGAATTTGGGGGCGTGACGAGGTGGTATCAGAGCATAATTCTGCGGCCTCACATACATGTATCACTTCTACTTGGACAAGATCCGTGCATTTACAAGTATTGAAATTGTTTATATTAATTAATAATAAGTTAAATATGACCTTAGCAGTATTAGTATCATATAGATTTGACTCTTAAAGGTTCATCAATTCCAATGAAAGCAAGAAAAAATTGCATTGTGCGGGCGCATTGTTGAAACCGTGTGGCCACATAGAACAATCTGTACCAGGCATAGAGCTCGGTGCAGCCACACTGAGTGACCTGCACCGGGCAGAGAGCCCGCTGCCAGCACACCCAGCCTCAATCCAAATTTTTTCTAAATTTTTACACTTTAGTCCCTGAACTTCTTGATTTCTTTCGTATCAACTCGAAAGGCTTATTTTATGCTCTTTTAACCTTCAAAGCCTATTTCTTTTACATAATTGATCTTTATTTCAATCAAAAAGATTTTTTTTGGATATTTTGCACCCCAATAATCCTTGTTGGTATTATTTAACCTATTTTGAATAAAATTTAAATAAATTGTGTTATTTTAGGTGAATTAGATCTTGAATACTTAGTCAACTAGACTTTTGTGAATTTATGGCATACTTAGGTTAGATATGATTTTAATATTTTGATATTTTGGCAGTATATATGGTAAAAGAAGTGAGAGTGCGCAACCGAAGCAATTTATCTAGTTGTGCATTGTGCTTTTGATAATAAAAATTATTGTCTCAATGTTTATGTGGCTATTATTTTGATGATGACGGAATAATTGCTTCAATTGTATCTCAAAGTTAAAAGATTGTTACTCAAATGGCACGAAAAAAAGAATATGGTTCTTGATTAATATGAATCAAAGTATAATAACTTAATTACAAGATAATACAAAGTATAAGGATTTCTTGCACTATAAACGTGTGAATCAAGTTAAGCCACATCACCTCCAAGTGTCAACGACGTCAGATCGCACCACGTATCATGCTATAATTTGTGAAACTCAAAGATTTATTAAAAATCGGATTAAATCCTAACTATTATATAAAGGGCTTAAGGGTTCTTAAAGTTTCCTAACCTCCCAACCTATCTCCTTTTCCCCCCAAACCTCCCAAAATTCGTCTAGAAATGGTAAAGGTGGATAAACAACCATTAAAACCCACCAAAACACATATTTATCTCTTGAAAAAGGCTCCTTACTATATATAGAAAGATTCTAACTTAGAAAACTAGCATTGATTGAAGAATATCGAGATTTTGAAAGCACTTTTCTATATTAGAATTATTAAAACAATCTTTGGCAAATCTTTGAGGTGAGTAACCGGTATTTTAATTCCTTTTCTCTTGTTCTTAAAGTTTCATAAGATGTGCATGGATTTTTAATGCATTGTCATTATGCAATGAAATTGGTTTATTACTTTTAAATAACTAGTTAAGGCTCTACCCGTCTTGCTTCACTTTGTGGTAATATGATCTTACTATGTAGTCGTGGTCATTTTGGCTATGTGGTGAACTTTGTGGTATTATGGCCTTGCTACGTGATCTTAGCCATTTAGAATTTTTGAATCGTATGCACACCACGGGTAGTAGTTTAATTTGTGATCAGGCTCTCTTGTGCATATAAAGGTTTTGAGTATTTGATGGTTTTTCTGAAAATGCATTTCTTAAATGAAAGGTGAATCAAAATATTTTATTACTCACTGAGTACTTTGCACTCACCCTTCTTTCCATCTAATAACTCTGTAGGTACTGAAATAAAAGCTTTGTGGCCGGATCGTCCTAAGGATGGATAAGATACATGTATGTGATCGAGATTTCAGTGTATGGCCGAAGTTTTGTTGTGGGTGGCCACAATCGTTATTGTGAAGTTTTAATAACATCATATGATGTATAATAATGTTTGACTTGTAAGTATAAAGTCTTGCCTTTAAACTTTAAATTGAAATTTTTTTCTCAAAATGCTTCCATGACCATTAAACGCCGATAATATGCGAAAATAAGGAAATAAATTTGGGGTGTGACACAGTTTTGAGATGGAACCCTTTTAAAATTTATGTTTGAAAACCAGTTTTAAACCAAGTGGCTTATAATCTAACTAATAATTGTACTTTTTATGACACGTCAAATACTATAATTGGCATGCATTTCATTGACCCATCACAACAAATAATAACTTTTAATTTTATTTTTTTTTTTTACTTTTTTACATTGTTTGTTTACGTATTTATTTATTATTTTTATTAGGTTAAACAGATCAATATGTGGCGGATTGGGGTCGGGGTTGGACATCCTTGATCCATGTCGCTCCATGGATTTGAAAATCAGGAAAATTTTATTCGGGCGGAGTTTCATCGAATTTAGGATAGATCGGGTATTTTTGCCATTAATTAGAGGTCATTTGAACTTTCATTCCAATCACAAAATAGATTATTAAACTTTAATCGCCAACAATTATCACTGGATTTCCTTTATCTTATATATTAATAATTCAAGCTACTTCGGGTGGTCTCACACCAAAATGCGTATTAGAGGAGCGACCCCAAGTCATTTACTCTCTACGAAATAGATCGGAAGAGCAAACTTGGAGCAGATTCTAAAAAAAAAAAATAATAAAATAAAATAAAATAAAAGTAATAATAATAATAATAATAATAAATAAAAGGATCTAGAGCGGGCACAACACGAGTTCAAATCATTGAAGGAATTGCTGAGAGCAGCTTGTTTATTTACATGAATAAATATTCAAGGTTGCGTATTATTTATTGAGTCCTATTTAGATAGTGAATAGTCCCGGAGATATCTAATTTTGGCATGAGCTGCACCGTCATGGCAACAATTCTCAGATTGATACACAAGGAATTGTAGGAACACTATCAAGTAATGAATCCAGGGATAATTATTGTGTGCCACTTTTCATTTTAAGTAGTGGTCATAAGGCTTCCTCTTGAGTATGCAACGAAAAGCTTTTTAATTTTCTCCATCAAGTTTGACGTATTCAGTTTTGGAGTATTGGTTGTTGAAAACTATAATTATTTATTTATTTATTTATTTATTATTATTATTATTATTTTGACAAAATTGGTTGTTCAAATTTTAAGTAGCAAGAATGACAAGAATAATACCAAATTCTTTCCAGAGGACTCGCTCAATCTTTTTGGACATTAAGGACCTACATCATCGTCTTAGTCCATCCCCTGTTCCCATGAACACGGGAAAATGTGACATTGCCCCATTAACACATAATCAGAGGTGGAATTTAAGTGACTGTGACAATAACCCGTCAACCATTTGTATGTATTGCATGACACCAGAAATGCATCAGCCTTAGCACCAAATTATGGACTTCAAATAGAGGAATGGAACTAACGAACCTTCACTAGGCTCTCTCCGAAACCAGCGCTAGGTTCATCTATGTTCAACCCTGTTTCAATATGTTCACTTTAATTTGATCAATCTTCTTTTCAATCTGAGAATTTACATAGTTCTTTTATAAATTTAATGCATGAAAACCATGATATATTACGCAAAATTATGAAAAGTTACATTACATATACAAAATAGAAGCCGCATTAATTAAATACTCACGTTCTAGATGAAAAGTCTCGAGTTCAGACCACCCTTATTTCACCTCTCCTAACTCCCCGCTTGTATCAAGAAAGGAACATATATTATTTTTTTAGATTATAAAAGAATATATATTATAAATGTATATAAGGTTAAAAAAATAATAATAATTAAGAAAAGATTTCATCGTTATTCTTATTTCTTCAAAAGGTCAGGCTTTTCTGTCACTTGCGTTGTAAGAGCATCTGCATTGGCTAGTCGTTTTTGAAAATATTAGTGTGCCACATCAGATTTAGACATTAAAAGAAAAAAAAAAATTCTCAAATGATGCTGACTTATCACTATGTGAAGCTGACTTGCCAGAAGCTACCCCCACAATCTCTCCAAATGTCTTGTATCTATCTACACCTACAAAGACCATTGGAGAAGAAATTAGATAGATTCAATGTCTATTTAACCACATCATAGATCTACTTTCTATTTCTCTTCCACCTCATATGTAATCAAGACTAACCATTGGAGAT